>JABUQX010067299.1:22500-84156 GCA_015478945.1 Trachelipus rathkii
ACGCACCTTGTTCTTCACCAATCAGTCCTTCAGTCACTCGACGCACTCTTTCGACCAAAATACCAGCATATATCTTCCTACAACACTCAATAAACTAATTCCCTATAATTCCTACAGTTACCCTTATCCCCCTTACCCTTATATAAAGGGTACTATTACTGCTCTCCTCCAATCCCTCGGAACTCCATAAACGCTTGTTACACAACTTCAAAATCAATCACCACCATCATCATGATCTTTTCTTGGATCATTTCACCAGTAATTTCCATCTTTACCTGCAGATTTACCATTTTTCAACCTTCTCACTCTACCCATTAAGCTCCTTACTAATGACCTCATTCCAAAATACCTGTTCCTTCTTACACTATCGGACCCACACACATTCACTGTCAACTCTTCATTACTGGCACATAGATTGAAGTATTTCCTCCATACCCCCTCATCCATTTCAACAGTTACGAAAGCCAACCCTATTCATTATTCTAAGCAGGTTCCCTTATTCTCATTTTTTAACCTTAAGCGCTTCCTTCCAGAAGCTTCCTATTCCCTTATAAGTCCCCATTCATCCTCCTTCCAAACTGTTCATTTACCTCTTTTTTCCTCCTACGTATGCACCTTTTAGTATTTCTTTTTTCCTCCTTATATAATTCCAAACATCTTTCTTTTGAAACCTCATCATTAGCTTTTAGTACATTCAACCATGCTTCTTTTTTTACTTTTAACCGCTTGCATCACCTCTTCATTCCACCATTCACTGTTAACATTCTTACTTCCTACTTTAGCACATCCACATACTTCTTTGCACTGCTAACAACCGCTTCCTTCATTTGCTTCCAGATTTGTTCAGTTTCAATTAGCGCTCTTAAATACTTCTCCTTATTACTTGTTCACTTAACTTTTCACTCTTGATTTTACCCACTTCCTTCCTTATCACCTTCCTTTCCATCCAAGCCCCCACTAACTTAATTTTACATAAAACAATGATCCGATAATCCCATTCCTAAACCCCTCACTGATTTAACATCCAACACATACTTCAACATCCCTTCTTCACCAATACAAAATCAATCATACTTTTCACTTCGATACCATCTCTACTTACACCAACTCTAGTATACTTATGAATACTCTTGTGTTTAAAGAAAGTATTATTCACACACATACCTCTCTCCTCACAGAAATCAATCACCTTCCTACCATTCTCATTTTCTCCTGACACCCCAAAGCCACCTGTTATACCATCCTTTTTTGATCACCTATCCAACCATTTAGGTCACCCCAACACAATCAATCTGAAGCTCCTACTCACCCATCCAAAACATCATTCAGATTATCCCAGAAAATCGCACTTTCTTCAATATTACCCTCAGATGGACCATATGTCACAATCACACATACCTTGACCTTTTCAAAAATTTAACCATTAGAATTCTAGTACTCACACACAAAATCTACCATAGTTCTGTACCACAAGTCACTCATCAGAATTGCAACTCCTTCTCTTCCCCTCTCATTCCTTTCCACACCAGCACAAACACATTTCACACCACACCACTCATTTTCATCGTTTCCTTTCATCTTTGTTTTTCACAGCGAGCAAATCAAATCTGCCCTTTCTAAATACATCCATCACCTCTCTCCTCAACATTTATTCCTCTGACATTCCATGTACCCATACGATTCATACATTTTCCCCGAAAGATAGAAGGCCGCTTACGGCGATCACGACTTCTCCGTGCATTAGCATTCCTGGCAAAAGATAAGTGGTAGTGGGCAGCCAACCCAACTACCACCGTCCCTTAGTCGCCTTCTACGACACGCAGGACATACGATGTGGGCAATTTTTTCTCCCCACACATAGGGATATAAGGGATAGGGATGTCTGTAAGATGTCTAGAAGAGGGGTGTGGATATAAGTATGTGTATATGATATGTGGATAAAAGGTGGTGTCTGTAAGATGTTGTCTGGAGGATGAGTGTGTATATGAACGCAGAACAGAAAGGCGAACCATTAGGCACTGGAATGTCATACATACCATAAGCAAAATGGGAGGTAATTTCATCGCTGCGAGTATGCGTATACTCATATACATACGCTAATATATATATATATATATATATATATATATATATATATATATATATATATATATATATATATATATATATATATATATATATATATATATATATATATATATATATATATATATATATATATATATATATATATATATATAATGATAAAGAAAAATAAATGTAGGTGGACTTATTGAGCACATGTTGTGAATTGTCAATACGTGCACAAATGACCTGATAATGTATTGCACTGATCATTTGTAGGGCTGCAGAGGTTTAAATATTTTTGCAGCTTCTGGCTCCATCAACCTCTAGCTAGATCTCATGCTCCATTTTCATTTAAGAAATCATTAATAGACTGAAATATAGTAAAGAGAATGGTTGTCAAGTTACAAATCTGATAAATATTTGACGGTAAAAATTATTTTGGTCCAGTCACGTTTCCTCTCCCCCCCCCCCCAAAATTATGTTTTGCTTGGGTTTCACAGCCATGATCATTTGTCATTCCTGTTCGTGTGGAGTAAAATGTAACATTGATCAGTGTTTTTTTTCATTTACTGTCATCCTTCAAATATAGCCATAAACAAGGCCATTTCTGAACACACATGTACGACATTATTCTTATAATCTAAGTGTGGAGAACCCACAGCCAAAGTATGTACTACATTCATTTTTAAATGTAGTTTATTTCTAAGTGGAGGTTTCTTACCATTTGTGAACTTTCATTATCTTGAATAAAGCCTGATGAAAACTCGGAGCCGTTGATTTCCTTTGATTTTTCCTCCTGTTTGACTTTAGCTAATGGTGAAATTTGCTGACACATCAGAAACTCTTCTGGTGGCACCTGAAATCAGGAGAGAAATGTTTAAATATCATCATTTATTCAGGCAAAAAGACTACAAATTAAGTAATGGATTCTTTCAAATGAACTACTACTTCTACAAACTCCAACTCTGACATAATAGATAATGTACAATTTAAAAAAGAATGATTAGAAAACATTATAATTCAGTCTGATACCAATTCTTTTTCTTTTTATTTTTTTTTCAAAGAACCAATACACATTACATGGGACTCTTACACTATTGTACAAAAACAATAGCAGGTAGAACTTGATTAATATTGCTTCTTACATCCTTAATAATCTCCAAACTCCAAAGTGGAATACACCACACCAAATAATAATTAATGAATAATAATCAATTAATAATGCACTCAATTCATTAGTTCACAATAGCAGCATCAGAATATGCAACAAAATATATTCTAGCAATGTGAGATACTGCAATCAGGTTATTCATTTCAATTTTCTGGGATTTTTTTTCCCATTTCCAACTCTTTGTTTCATGCATCTCTGCATGACAAAGCATATTCTTGTTTCTTGCATTACTAATTTAGTTAAATACTCACTACATCCCAGCCAAATTTCAAAACCCATTGCTATAAAGTAGTATTAACTAAACTTATAGAAGACCCTAACTTTTTGAGTGCGTTAATTTTCTAGGAATGGAAAATACGACAAATCTTATCTAGTGGAATAAGTCTCATACGTTTATCGACAGACAGACCTACATACTGCAACACTCACACAAGTAGAGAACGCACATGGCGAAATTTCTCAATCAAAAATTAAAAGCTTTTGGCCTATCCTATGAAAATATAAATTTAAATTTGGCAAGAGAGATTTTTAGAAAATTCATGAAAATTCTGAATACTTTATGACTTTCAAGGAATGCTTCAACATAAATTATATAGTTTACTCACGATCGTGTACTCTCCGACATATAGTACGATTGACTACTCATTTACTCAGGACCTTTTGTCAGTGACTCGAGTGAGAAATATTTATATATTACCATTACCCTTGCTCCCCTGTTCACTCTATCGTTTATCAGTACACGATATTTACATCTATATTAGTCACTCATATATCTAATAATAATCTATCACCTACTAATATATTCACATATACCGTGTATCTTCATATTATACCTCAGCAGACGCCCCGCAAGGGAATCGTGTGATCACACACACGAGAGATCACTCCTCTGCGCACACTCACTCCTCTCCACTCCACTTCTCACTCGTCCTACTACTTCAAATCCCCTTATCATTATATATAGCACTCACGATATAAATTTATTCATACCTCTCTTATAATCACTAGCTGCATAATAATCACGTTTATAGTCAATAAATATATATATATATATACATACCTATACTATATGTTAATACTCTACAATTCAGATATATTTCTTTCTCCACCTTTAGTACATATATATAGACTCGAGCGAACGTACATATATAGTCACTAGATGCTACACGTATATACTAATCTATATTATTTTAGTAATATAATACCTCTACTTATTACTCACTCACCTTACGTACTCCTTATACAAAGCCCTTCTCACTACCTATGAGTGTATATGACTATTATTATTAACTACCCACTCTAATACCCGTCCCACTAACCTCCTCCACTCCAACAATCACTATATACGTAATATATTATATATTTATATATATAAAATAATTATATATATATATATATATAATATTATATATATATATATATATCACCATTCATGTCCCTTGCTTCCCCATAACTGGGGGTTAGTTGCTCAAACATGCACAGAGAAATCCGAAGGCATGCATGAGCATATCTAGGTTATAAACAAGTGGTAGCGGGACCCCAACTGCAAAAATGCTAGAAATGGCGTGAGGAAGAGGAACTTGAAAGATTAGTGCATTTTGAAATATGAATGGGAAAGAAAGAAGACTGAAAGATTACGTCATGTGATGAGGTCATATACTAATGCTGGGAGTGGGAGGGATGCGACAAAATCCCTCTAGTATTCGTTCTTACCGCTATGTTACGTCTTAAATTGCAATATCAAGATCATATCACCATAACGAAAAAACATCAATCACCCCTCTGTGGGGAATATATAGTATTAACCTATATAATATATAGATACTATTATATATTATCATATATATATAATATACTATATATATATACTATATATATATAAATCAATATATATATATTATAATATAGTATATATATATAATATATAATATATAATTTACTATATATATATATATATATATATATATATATATATATATAGATATTATATATATATATATATAATATATATACATATATATATAATATATATATATATATATATATATAAGTAAAAAGTGATAAGGAGGGAATTTAATAGAATAATGAATAAGGATGGTACTTTCGTGACTGATGAAACGAATGTGAGGAGTGAACACTTCAAAACAATCTATTGTACATTGACAGTTAATGAAGAAAATTGATAGTTATTAATGTGTGGGGTTTGATGATGATTAAGAAGAAATCAGGTATTTTGGAGATGATGAAATTAGTCGAGAGGTTGTAATAGGTAGAGTGAGAGCTGAATGGTAAATCTAGAGTGAAAAAGTTGAAGAATGGTAAATCAGCAGATTTAGATGGAATTGCTGGTGAAATGAAGTTTTGTAACGATGCATTTATGATGGGTATAGTTCTGAAGGATTGGAGGAGACCAGTATTAGAACCCTTATAATGGCGAGCAGTCTTGTGATGCCCTAGGGTGAATTTTTGTTGACCAAGGTGAGCTCTCATCTTTAAGGTATGGATGGAGATGTTAAAGGAGATGCATTCCACTTTCAGACTTACGCGTCATGTTCACCTCCTTGACTATTATATTTTCTGTGCATGTTATGCACCCTACCCCAAAAAGAGTGAAAAGAGAAGGGAGGAATAAAAAATAAATAAATAAATAAACATTAAAAAAAACTACTATAGTACATAACTACTCCACCTATAATTACTACTATAATTAGCATTATATAAATTATTATATATATATCATTAATACTATATATATCACCTTATATATATATATAGGTATAAATATATATATATATATATAAGAAATAGAAAAAATAAATAAAGTTACAAAAATATTTAGTTATAATAAATATATAAAATATATATATATATATAGTATAAATACTATATAGTTCTACTTACATATATAATAATATATATATATATAGTATATTATATATATATAATATATTACTATATATATTTAATATATATATATATATATAATATATATTATATATACTAATTGACTTGAAAACCTAGTGAAAAAATTATTATTACCTGCGAAAATACGAATAATTAATAAATAATAATTAATTTACTTTATTTAAAACTAATTAGAGATAATAAATTACTAAAATAATATCATGTAGCAATTTGTGTAATTTGATTAATAAGGTTTACAAAAGGTATTAATATAAGGTCCTATTCGACGAGTCATAAAAAAAAAGGAGTTGGCCTAGCTAACCGATGATTATATCACGTGATCATTCCAGATTCTTCAAGCGAACTGTCCCACAAAACAAGGCTTTTAAATCTGGATTTACATCTCGCTGCAGAGAGGTCTTCAAGAAGTCCAACGAATTTCTTTAAGTTTCTTCAATTTCAGGGAACGAGTATCATCAGCCAAATATCAATATTATTATATCATCAGAAGGGTTTCAAATATATATATATATATAATATACTATATATAGAGATATATATTACGGAATATATTATATATATATATATATATTATATTATATAACTATATATATATATATATGAACCTGCTATATATATATATATATATATATATATATATATATATTTATATATAAAGAGACTAATATTGTATTATGGAGAATATCAGTATGAGATATTATAATCGCTAATAAATATATCAGATATCATAATATCATATTATATGAACGCTCGCCTATATACTCATAATATATTATTTTATACACTTACTATTCTAATTTGGAAGCTCTACTATTAAGTTATATATTTATATATAATAATTATCTAGTATATTAGTGAGATATTTTATATTGAGTATATATGCGTTAAAGTAAAGAATGGTAATAATATACATATATATATAAATGCGTACTACGTATTATCACCGTAATATAAATATATATAATATATATATATATATAATATATAAAATGATAATATGGTAATATTATATGTGAGTAATATATGGTCTATTCTTTTATATATTTGTATTAATAAGAATTATATAAATATGAGATATATATATATATATATAATATAGATAATAAATCTCGAGCAGCTTGGAAGCTGAGGCTTGCAGAGGGCATCTCGCTTTAGAGGTTGTTAGGAGTGAGGAGATGATGATTTTATTTTCACACTATCGCAGCAGATAGGTGATTTTTGACTATCCGCGTATGCGGATAGTTAAAACTAAACTATCCGCGGAGTTGCGAGATGCGGATAGCGATAGTTTAATGTTTTATAGAAGTTTTTAGTCCAACAATGATACTGTGCATGAGATTATATATTAATATATATAAAAATAGTGATTATTAGTTAAATATATAGATACATATGATTATATCTATAGCTAAATATATATATGTATATATATATATATATATAGTATAACATTGAAGATAATGGAGTATTGCTTATATATAGATATATACTTATTATATACCTCATAATTATATATATATATATAGTAGATAGGTATATATACGTGGTGATAGGATATATTGATTGGTAAAGGTCGAACAAATGTGAGCACTATATAATTATATAGTATATATATTAATAGATATATAATTTCCATATATAAATTACATATAAGAATAGTAACATAATATTAGGTGAGATATATCTATAATATATGTAATTATATTCTTCTATATACATATATATATCAAGTTCCTTTGAGTGAGTTGATGATTGAATAATGAGATGAGATATAGCAATACTATATATAAGTATTATATAGACTATATATTCGTAAATTATCACCACTTCAATAATTTACTGGTATATTGTATAATATAGTAAAGAAGTCATACTAATAAAGTATTAAATGATTAAAACTGAAATAAGTTTATTATGGTATATATACTATACATATATTTACGGTATATATATAATATAGTCTAACGGTGCTATTATTTTATATAAGAAATATACTATATATAAAATAAATATATAATATGAGCAATAATATAAATATAATAAATATGTATATATATATATTATATGGTTATATATAATATATATATATATATAATATCCATGTATCAAGTACTTATAGTGAGTATATATATACTATATATATATACAATATATATATAATATATACGTATATTATATTATATATATATATATAATATATTTTATATATACCTGATTATTATTTAATAAGTCTGAGTTTTATAGCTATTACCGTAAGTAAAGTTCAAGTGAAATCGCGATAAATTATATCAATATATAGTCCTGAGTTAACTAGATTAAATAAGCTTACTTAAGTATATATTAGTAGTATGGGTATGATCCGTATTGTCATTTATATCTATATAACAAAGAATACTAATATCCAATAAAATTCATTGATACTGTTATATATATATTATACATCCGCCATCACCTGTGCTCGCTGTGGTCAGAGACAAATCAAGTGGTTAATTGCTGCAGAATGTTGTCAGTTGATGCAAATTTAGAATTCTCGAGTAATTGTGTTCTCGATTACCACGAAGGCTGTTGAGGGGGAGTGAGATACTGAAGTCAACTTAAAGGAATGTTCCATACCCTATCGCTCTCTTGAGAGTGGCTCTCAATCTTACTCGCTCTAATCTTATTTACCGATCAGTCCAAACTGATTCCCTTTGCAAGTAACTCCTTCTTTATTCCATCAAGCCATCTCCATTTGGGTTTGCCCATTCACCTATTACCTGATACCTATTACCTCAGGTATAAAAATCTTCTTAGCCAATCTCACATCATTCATTCTAAGCAGGTGTCCATACCATCTCAGCATTCCTTTATTCATCTTTCTACCAGGCTTGCTCTTAAAAGCACATATCTCTTATTCTTTGCATCTGAATCGCTGCACTTCTCTTTACTCCTCAGATATTCTTAAGTCATTCGTTCCCAAATCCCCAATTCTTCTTTTCAACTTTGAATTTAATGCCCAAGTTTCACATCCATACAAAACAGTTGGAACCAATTCACAATCAAACAAATTCGTTTTTGCCTTCCAAGATAAATTTCCCTTTTTCCATAATTCACTAAACCTACTTAATACTCGTTCACCCTCCACAATCCTATGGTCAATCTCTTCTTCCATCCATCCGAAGGCTCCATTATCCAACCCTAAGTACTTTAATACTGTAGATTCTGTTAAGCTTACCCCTTTCACCTTTATTTTATCCAACTCTGATTGAGAATTGTCTCCTTTGGGCTTTGTACTAATTTCCATCACATTTTAGAACGATTAATTTTTAATCCTTTTCCTTGGTACACTCGTTCAAACTCAAACGCCAAATTATTCAGTATTTCTTTTGAAACAGCAACCAACACAGTATCGTCTGCAAACACAAATCGACCCCTTTCTCAATTCTATCCATATTCTTAACACTGTTCATAAATATATCGTGTGCAATAAAGCAAATTAAAATAAAATTTTAATACTGAAATGCAAATTTAAGCAGTGATAAATAAGTGGTTTAAGTCACCACGAATGAAATATTTTTCAAAGAACTTGACAGATTAGATTAAGTTAGCTAAGTTTTTTAAGTGTTGGTATGTGAACATAGTCAAGTAAACATGTCAAAAGAAGAATGTCGGGTAATGCGCAATATTTTAAAAGTTGGTGGTGTTTAAAATGTAACAAGAATAAGAGCTTTCTTGCTAGATATTGTTATTTTCTGAAAGTATTAGGTCTTACTTTTAAGCAATTTTTTGTAAGATATATTAAAATAGTTGCTAGGTTATAATGTTTCTTCTTAAATATATGCTAATGAAAAGGAAACCAAAAAGTGAAACAATATAAAATCTTTTGTTAGTCCATTTACCATTATTAATTGCTTTTAAATTTGTTTAACAATTTAAAAAATTACTTTTGAATTTTTCATGTACAAGGAACTTATTTTATATTATGCTCATACAACATGTGAGTTTGTAATACATAAATAATAGTCCAAAAATAAAATAAAGCCGTAAATCATTAGATCACAGATGGGCAGCTGGCTTGCGATACAGATTTCCTAAATTATTGATTTATTGATTTACTGCTTTAGGTTTAATAAACTTTTATTAATCTTTTAATATAATAATTTTAAATTTTACATAAATTTAAAAAAAAATAACTTTTAATAATTTAATACAGAAAAACAAAGTTTAAATAATTTTTAAAATTTAAGGAAAGAAAATATACTTAACGTTGAAAAAAATTTAAAAATGACATGCAAGATAGACAGTTCTCATATTTCACAAGGTTTATTGATGTGGGAACCATGTATTTATTTATTTACTGTTACTTGATTATTTCCTCAAAATTTTCATTTTTTAAGGCAAGACTATATTCGGGGTTCGACCCTCCCCCCCCTCTTAATTGCTCCAACCATATTCCTACCATTCGCAACTTTCCTACTACATTCTGCATCATCCGTTCCCTTTTCGTCCAACATATATCCTAAATATTTAAACCCAGACACTTGTTTCAGTTGCTCCCCATCCAACATAATTTCGCACTAAGGACTTTCCTTACTCACAACCATAACCTTACTCTTATCTGCGTTTACTTTCAAACCCCTCCTTTTAACACACCCTGCCAAATGTCTCCATCAAGCCTCTCAAACTCCCATCAGATTCGACACGCAAAACCAAATCATCCGCCTATAATAGGTATGGCACCCTCCACTCTCTTCCATTCTCTATCATTTTAAAACCTTCCCTTGCCATCCCACCCCTAATTATTTCATAACCCCATACATATACAAATTGAATAATGAGACATAACACATTCATGCTTCACTCCGCTATTAATATTAAACCACTCACTTTGAAATCCATTTATTCTTACACATGCTTCACTATCGTCATACATACTTTTAATTCCATTCAGAAGCCTACCACCGACCGTAGGGACTGACCGGGGCGGGAAGCTTTTGCCGGGGAACACCCTGCCCAATTAAAGAAAAGGCCCCCTTTTTCCCATCCTAATAATCCTAATCACTTACTTCCTGAATTGCAAATCCCGTAAAACTAAGCAATCTTTACAAACAATTTTATTTTTTCTTCTCTCTTCATTTTCTCAATCATTTGTTTCAATGTAAAGATTTGATTTATATTTTTTATTCTAAATATTTTGTAATTTAAACTGTGACTTTAATAATTTGTATACTACATTTTCTTTTCAAACATACTCATTTATATTTTTTTTCTAAATATATTTTCATTTGTTTTATGACACAAGTAATATGTATACTCCATTTTCTTTTCAAACATATTCATTTATACTATATTTCCCTTTTCTTTAATAAACTTTATAATTTTAAAACTTTGAGTTTTACCTATAATATTTTAGAGTACATCATATTCTTTTTTCACATGAGACAATTATATTTTCGAAAATTTCGTTTGTAAACCTAAATATTATATTCTCTTATGTTAAAATTTCGCTTATTTTCTTTTGTTGTTATTTATTTAAAATTATATTAAATTTTCCGAAAATCTATTTCAATATTAACCATTTTGTTTATTAACTAAAAGAAAATTTATTTTTTATTAAAAATATGTACTGACTATAAAACAGGATCGAAAACATTATTCCCCTCCCATTCCCCAGGCCAATCTATGCCATGCTCTATTGACTCACTGCTTTTTGCGTCATATTTGGTTATGGTATGACGCATAAACCCAATATAAAAATACAGTTTCTTTATACGAACATAACAATATAAATTTATTAAAAAAATTATTATAAGGCTTACTAAATTTCATTCTTTCTATTAAAAAAATATGAATTTGATCAGTTTGAATCAACTAGATCAAAACTATAACCAATCACATTCCCTTCCACCCCCACATCCAATTTCTTGATCCATTGATTAAACGAATATAATCCTGATAAAATGGATTAAAGAGTCCTAATTAAACTAAAGTATTTGTACAACGTAACATAAAAACATGTTTCTTGTAATAAACATTACACTAAATTTAAAAACATTTGAATGGGATCCTAAATATTTAATTTTTACTCTTTTTTATTAAAAAATATACACTATAAGTAATAAGTTATCTTTAAGTTTCAAT
Organism: Trachelipus rathkii; assembly: GCA_015478945.1. NCBI lineage: Eukaryota > Metazoa > Arthropoda > Malacostraca > Isopoda > Trachelipodidae > Trachelipus > Trachelipus rathkii. The sequence goes on from JABUQX010067299.1 coordinate 34,784, forward strand.
GAGGAATAAAGATTACATAAAAATAAGTTCTTTCGTATGATCACAACATAAATTTTAAGTCTTTTAATGATTAGAACAAAAATAATACGTCTAACATACCTTACGTATGAATAAAATGCTAGCATTAACAAAATTCACGTAATAATCTCAGTAAGTAGGTAATCACCTTACAAAACTTAACATAAGTCCACTTGTCCGGCATTTCTCTAACATAACAGTGTTAATTTTACATTATCATAGTAATATTTATCATAACCTAGCCTAACTATCACACATACCAACGCATAAAAGTTGACATAACAAAGTTTTAGCATCTGTAAAACTAATATAATATCCCCTAAACTAAGAACATAATGAACAACAGCAACAAACTTAACTTTTTTACAAACGAATAAGCTGATTTTACACTTAAACATATATTTTACAAAGATACTTTAAAAAAAACATATTACTTTTATTTTATAAACTTCATAAGTTATATTTAAAAACAATGCGATTCTACCAAATTACCGATACATGCACTATTGCCAATTTTCACTAGATTAGAATAAAATGCGATCACGAACACGAAAGCAACACTATATATCCATATAACATACCAATGTTAACATAACAAAGTTTGAATCTCAATAATATCAACATAACATTTCCTGAACTAAAAACATAACGTAACATAGCATATCTAACATAGCTTACATAAATAAATAATGGTTTTCATATAACACTTAATATTGCAAGTACATAAAGGCTTAACGCGTGCTGTGGCATATACTAATTTTTACATCATATCATAACATAGCAATGTTATTAAACATGAACATAGTCAACTATAAGTGATTCTAGTCATATCTAAGTATTCCATAGAATAAGTTTTTGGTAGATCCAGATGCACAACGTTTAAATTTGTTCTTTTAAATGTTTTAAGCATAAAAAATATCTATCTAACATCCTTACATTGATTAAATCGCTAATCATTACAAATTCATCGCATAATACAGTAAATACCTATACATCAGATTCCAAACTTGACGCTATTAACACTTTTCCAACAATATCTCCTAACCATAGTCAGTGGTTATGTTACGATGATGGGAATACTGAGAAGAGAAGCGATTTAGATATTAGCATATATAAATATTTAAATAATTTATATAAAAAAATATATATATATATATATATATATATATATATATATTTATATATCTAGATATATATTCTATTATATTTAATATTATAATAATATATAATATATATAATGTTTATATGATTATATATATATTATATTATATATATATTTATATTTCTTTCATATTTAATTAGTTTTGGTCATCCTTTCCTAGGAGATTTTGATAAAACTCCATAGTAAGTTGCAGTTGTTTGTTTTTGCTCTTGTTGTGCGCGGTTGACTGGTGGCGTTTGGTGAGGATATGGTTTTTCCGGCGACTTTGTTAGTTTAGTTGGGAGATCTTGGTGCTGCTCTTGTGTTGATTAGTGGATGGGTGGAAGTCCCAGTTGTGGGGTCACTCCGAAGGGATATAATGGGCAATAGGCCTCTGCCTTACTCGACCTTCGGAGGTGTGATTGCCCGTTAAACGCTCCCGCTTCTGGTTAGGAATGGATGTTAGGTATACCATGTTAGTTATGTTCTAAGCTCAAGAAATGTTATGTTTGGAGGTTCAAACTTTGCTTTGTTCATTGGTAATAATATCAGCATCCTTGTTCGTGATAGCATTTTATTCTAATGTAGTGAAAATTAGCAATAACACATGTATCGGTAATTTGGTAGCATCGCATTGTCTTTAAAGTAAAACTTATGAAACTTATAAAATAAAAGCCACATGTTTTTTAAAGTCTCTTCGAAAAATATATGTTTAAGTGTAACATCAGTTTATTCGTTCGTAAGAAAAGTTAGGTTTGTTGTTTTTTGCACATTATGCTTTTAGTTTAGGGGATATTAAATTAGTTTTACAAATGCCAAAAACTTTGCTATGTTAGCCTTTATGCGTTGGTCAGTGTGATGGTTAGGCTGAGTTATGGTAAATATTACAATGATGATGTAAAATTAACACCGTTATGTTAGAGAAATGCCGGACAAGTGAACTTAGATTAAAATTTGTAATGTGATAATACCTACTTACTGATATTATACAGTAAATTTTGTTAATGTTAGCTTTTTATTTATACGTAAGGTATGTTAGACATATTATTTTTACGTTATAAACATTAAAAGACTAAAACCTCATGTATTGATCATAAGAAAGAACTTATTTTTATGTAATATTTATCTTTCATTGATACTTAAAGATGACTTTAATCACTTTTAGTTGATATTTTTAATTAAAAATAATAATTTTTTTTATATAAACATAAAATGTTTTTCCAAAATTTTATGTAATTCATATACACGAAGCAGATTTTTATGTTACGATGTACAAATATTTAAGCTTAATTAGGACTTTAATCATTTAATCATGATTATATTCGCTTAATCAATGGATCATGGTTGATATGGGGTGGGTAGGTGATGTGATTGTTTAGAGTTTGATGTATTAATCAAATCAATTTATATTTTTAAATAGAAAAAATGGAAATTTAGTAAAACGTATAATATTTTTGATAAATTATGTGTTATGTTCAAATAAAGAACATTTTTATGTTATGTTTATGCATAATACGACCAAATATGACGAAAAGCAGTAAGTCAATAGAACATAGCATGGAATTAGTTTGGGGTTTGGGAAGGGGTATAATGTTTGCGCTACTGCTTTTTCTGCTTTAGGATAAGTAAAGAACATATTTTTTAATAAAAAATATTTTCTTTTAGTAAAGTTTGTTTAATTACTGAAAAATAGATCTCGAAAATAACATATTATTTTTTTTAAAAATTAAATACCGTATATTTACATCTGTAATGCAGTAATACACGTAAAGGGGATATTAATAGTTTTTAGGTTAACAAACGAAATTGTGAAAAATATAATTTTCTCATGTATAAAGAATATGATGTTACTCTAAATATTATAGTTAATGATTGAAGTTTTGAAAACCGTAATATATGAGAATAAAACTAAATGTAATATTTGAAAGTAAAATGGAGTCATAATCAAATCCCTTGTGTCATATTTAAAATGAAAATATATTTAGAAAAAATAATGTATATGTTTGAAAAGAAAATGAACTATGCAAGTTATTAAACTCAGTTTAAATGAGAAATTATTTGGAATAAAAAATATAAATGTATGTGTTTGAAACAAAAATGGTGTCTACAAATATTTTAAGTCATAGTTTAAATGAAAATATACTTATTAGAAAACGGAATACAATATATTACGCTATAGAATCACGTTACACCTTAATTTTATTGTGTTTATATATTTAATTTTCCGATGATGTTAAAGCCATTACCCTCTTTGAACTTTACAACAGCTCATAGTGAGAGGGGTCTTGGGTATTAGTACTCAACAGCCCTTGTACACATGCTTTGACGTAACATACATTATACAGGTTAAGAGCAAGTATTCATTCTGATATCGAATCACTCCAACTCCAATCCGTTCAGGCTCAGCTCATACTCCTAATTAGTTTTTAAAAATACACATATATACAGATACAATTATTATTATTATTATTATTATTATTATTATTATTATTATTATTATTATTATTATTATTATTATTATTATTATTATTATTATTATTATTATTATTTTTATCATTATTTTTATTATTATTATTATTATTATTATTATTATTATTATTATTAATTATTATTATTATTATATATTATTAACTTAATTATTATTCTTATATTATTATTATTAATTATTATTGTTATTATTATTTATTATTATTATTAAGAAGATTTAGATCAACGTCAATTTTAATTTACTTTTTTTACAAGCTCTTTCTATTCTTCTAAATAATTTTTTATTTTCAGACAGAAAATTTTCTTATATCTGGAATAAAAAGAAGTTAAAGTCTTTAATTTGGTACCAATATTTCGCCTGTATGCTTCAGGCATGAATGACGGTTAGCTAGCTATTTATGATTGCTGGTTGCAAACAATAAATTTCTAAATATAAAATTCTAAAATTAAACAAATGAATTGTGAATTTAAAAACAAAAAAAAAATAATTTTGATAAAAATCATGAAAAGCTTACATTATTATTGCAAAATACACAGCTATTATCATGGATACTAGTGTACCTGCAAAACACCTAAATATTCAAAAAACATTCAAGCATTCATTCATTTCATTAAATTCCACATTGATGTCTGGCTTAAGCTTTTTAATAAAAAGAGATTCTGGCTTACGAAGATGGCTTCTCATACTTTAAATTTGACTTAAGATTTTATAGCAACTAGCAATTTCAACTGTAGGAGGGATTTGTGTTCCGTCGTGTAATGCTCCCATATTCTACTGGTTTATACCTGTGTTGCATAATTCGGGTTCTTAAAGTGCTAGTTGCGTATCCCACATAAGAGAATTTACATCCCTACTTCTTTGCAAGTTAATTGATAACACAACATAACTTCTGTAATCCTCTGAACAATAACACGGGTACTATAATATGAGGACACTCATCTCGGTGTGTAGTAGCTTCTTAAATACACTTAAACTTTTATCTGACTTATACAATGTTCCTTGACAAATTAATGTTAAATTTTTGTTCTTCACTAGAAAAGTTTGTCAAAATATTAATGATTTAAAATAAAAAGTTACCTTGTTTTCTATGTCAAGTGAATTCTTATTTGAAGTCAAAATGTTATTTATAGATCTTATAATAACTTTATTTTAAATTGAGGGTAACCATTATTAATTAAGTTTTTCGGTATTTTTATCACCTCTTTGTGATAAAATTCCTACGTTGAAGTTATTTTATAAGCACTGTGGATTGAGGGTTTTAATAGTTTGATAGTTTATACATTTCGAGATAATTAGAAATTTAATTTGTGTATAAACATTTTATCTGTACTTTTTAAACATTTAGCTATCTTCACTCCACCGTTTTTTAAACAAAGTAAGGAATTTAAGAATGCCAATTTTTTGATTTTTAACATCTTTATAAGTGAAGTTTAGGACGGATAGTTGTTTAATTCTTTCTGTGAAAATTTTTAAGTGATTTGAACTTTCAAATATGACAAAAGTGTCATCGAAGTATCTTAAATATGTCTGCGGATTAAATGTTATTTTCATTCATAATTTGGTTTTCAATATGAGAAATGTAGAAATTGGCGAACATTGGGTCCAATGGGGATCCCGTCGAAACACCATCTATTGGTATAAAGGTTTCATTATGAAAATTAAAAGGGGTTTCTGTAGTACAGATAGTTAAGAGCTTATTTAAAATAGTTTTTTCAATATTAGGTGGCAGTTTATCTCCGTTTTCATAAACTTCTTTAAGTATAATGTCTATTGTTGCTTTAACTGGAACGTTAGTGAACAGACTTTCAACATTGAGAGATACTATATAATCAGAATGGAGGAATTCTGTTTCATTAGTGTGTAAGAGAAATTCATCGGTAGATTTTACTATAAATATTTCATCTAAGTGTGGACGTACAATATTGTTAATGTACTATGCAATGCCGTAAGTGACAATGCCAGTCATACTTATTATAGGACGTAGGGGAGGATTTTCTAAGTTCTTGTGGATCTTAGGCAAGCCGTTTAAATATCCATTATTGTAAGCAACAATTCCTTTGATTTTATACTTAACATGTTCATCTGTAATTTTACTAGCTAATATATTGATAGATTTTTTAACTTCTATCTTTTTCTTGGAACATTTAACAAATTTCGATTTATCGGAGATAATGTTTTTCAGTTTCTCGAGGTAATCATCTCAACTTAGAATTACGACACCACCTCCTTTTCATATCTTTGAATAACTATTGAGTCATTCCTACCTAAATTATTAATTATTGCTAAATCGTTCCTGTTATGAGACTTATGTCTTTCTGTATATGATCCAAACAGTTTAAGTTTAGTTTTTAAAAGATCTTCATTCATAATTGTGATATTATTCTTATTAGATTGAACTTTAATATCATTGAAAAGTTTTTCTATTTCTATTTGCTTAGTAATCAAGTTAGATTTTGAATTTAAGCCAAAGTTCAAACCTTTTTCAAGTAGTTACTTTTCACTCTCATTTAAAATATAATTTGAAAGATTTAGAATTTTTGAGCTATTTCCAGGAAAATAGATATTCCCATTGTAAAGATTGTTAAGCTTTTTAGATTGGATTAGTCTAATGTTACAAGTTTTATTATCTACTAATTTCTAAAAGTAGTGAACAGCAGAATAAAACTTAAAGACAGATACATTGCTGCGGAGTTCAAGAATAAATTTCATACATTCTTGACAAACAGATAAATATCATCAAGTTTTCTTTTGATTTCTCTTTCAAGGGAAGATCCAATATTGGGGATTTTGGAACCCCATTTTAGCCCCACCTAAAAATGGACATAACATTCTTAACTTTGAGACAATTTTGATGGGGAAAAGAGCAAACCGCAACTTTTTCTGACCCCTAGAACGTCCTTTTCGGGTGTTTTTCTGTGTCTTAGTCATTGTTTTGGCGTTTTCATTTTTTTCCGAACTAATTTTTTGAATTTTTTTTGTAATTCTACTCTTACATTTTTTTCGAAATGACTTCAAACTTGAAATCATACATAGATGGGTCTATTTCGCACAAAATGGCACATTTTACTTTTTTGATTTTTGGAAAAAAAATATAATATATATATATATATAATATTATATATTATATATAATATATATATATATATATATATAATATAAATATAATATAATAATATTATATTATATATTATAAAATTATTAATAATTATATTAAAAAAATATATTATATATATATATATATATATATTATATATATATTATATATATATATAGTATAATATATATATATATATATATATATATAAGTATACTGTATATATATATATATATTATATATATATATATATATATATATATATATATATATTAATATATATATATATATATTATATATATATATTTATATATATATAAATATATATATATATATATATATATATATATATATATATTATATATATATATATATATATTATATATATAGTATATTATATATATATTATATATATATTATATATATATATCTATATATATACTATATATATATAGTATATTATATATATATATATATATATTATTATATATTATATATATAATATATATATGATATATATATATATATTATATATATATATACACGCTTTTACTGGATTGACAACTAAATTTAATTGTTTCAGGGCCCCATACTTTTTTAAAAATTATATTTAATCAAGACACTTTTTGATAGGGGATACAAGATTTCATCCTCTTATGTCAATCTCTCAAATGAACTCGAATTCCTGAAATCGTTATTCATGTGAAGAATGGGGTTTCCAGAATTTTTTGATTGATAAAACTTTCCGTAAACTACTTCCTTCAAAATATAAATACACCTCTTACTCGGATGATAGTTCCCAGGATAATCCTGTATAGAAGTTACCTTTCACATGGGAAGAATGAGCATGAATTTCGATGTAAAATTGATTCACTTTTTAAAAACAAACTTTCCCCCATTCAAATTCAATTAAATATTCTCGCATGAAATGAAAAATTGGAGGTTATTTTTAGATTCCAAAGTAAACTTCCTATTCCTCTGTGTTCTTCAGTAAATTTAATCAATATAAGTGTGGTGACTGTGATTGCCACCTCAAAGGAACAGACTATTGGACACCCTTTCCTTCGTAATGAGAACATAGAGGTACATGTCTTTAGAACCCTAGATTCACCATCCAAATCATCCTCCCTTTTCAGCTATAAATGCTCATTCCTTCAGCAAAACGACCATATACATGATACAATTTTAAGTAAATTCAGACAAGCTGAAAGAAACCTGATTCTTCTTTTGTTGGAAATCCCTTATTATATTTAGCATCTTTAAAACCAATAATTAATTTGAAAATTTTAAATATTATAGCTTAATATAAAGTATTAGTCATCCACTGATACTTTTTTCAAGTCTACTACTTTAATCTTCTTTACAATAAGTTTAATATTATTTTATTTTAATTTTAAATTTATACTATTGAATGTAAAAATCTTATCATTGTATTATCAACCTTGAAAATTGGAAGCTGCTTGTCTTACCCGAAACTAGTCGGTAATAAATATTTCTTTTAATAATGGTTTAAATATGTTTTGGTTATTCTTGCCTATTAATATATATATATATTATATATATATATATATATATATATATATATATATATATATATATTATATATATATATATATATAATTATATATAATATATATATATATTATATATATACTATATATATTAATATATATCTAATATTATTATTTTATTATTTATTTACTTATTATTGTTACCCTTATTATTTTGGTGATGCTATAGTTCAGGATACCCTTTTGGAATTTACAACATCCTCAGGATACCCTTTGGGAATTTACAACATCTTATGGAAGGAGCGTAGGTTACACCTATATTAACTGTATACTAAGTATTTATTTATTATTTCTCTCAATTTTTTTCATTTTCGAGTCGGTATAAATCGAGATCCCCTTTTGAAGGCTTACAATACCCCGTAGGGGCTAGGACCTCTGAAATTGGATCCGCAACGATTCTTTACCCCTCGTTTAATATTTCATACCTTATACAATGCTCAAACAAATCTTGGCTTCTGAACCGGCACCGGCACCGGCACCGGCACCTTCACGGAAACCGAATGCAATAAACATATGTAATTAACCTTATCTATAACAACAACGAAAATCATTTCATACTTTCTCTTTACTCAGAGCGATCGGGCTATGACGACGCGATGTGTCGTCGCTCAGCTCGACCAATCACAGCGCGTTGCGGGTTATAAAAATTTTCAATACTCTTCATAATGATATAGGTGAGGAGGAGGCCAAATCATTCAGTTTCCTTAGCGATCTGGAACAACTGATGAGAGAACCTATACAAATTCCAGTTGGCCCTATCAATTTCTTAAATACGCTTGATTTGTGCTTCACAACTAATGTTTCTCGACATCAATGCACCATTTTCCCTCCTCTTGTTAGCTCTGACAGCAATCTGATGATAGCTCTTAATTATAATGCTCTCCAATCATCTATTTTCTGGCACATTAATAGGTCTAGTTGAGACACATCACATCGCTTATATATATATATGCTGATTATCATTTCAATAAATCCAGCTTTGATTTTAGGCATGCTTCGGATTCAGCCAAAAATATTGGGACTGTAACCCATCTGGATGATTAGGTTCATTCGTTCTTCCTCGAATCCAAGTTTCGATAGAACCTGTTTCCGTGACATTCAGGAAAGAAACAACGCCTATCGGACGTAGAAAACTCGTTCTCCTATCACTTTTACTAATTTTCATCCAGCTCGGAATCGATATAAATATATTATTCGATGGGCTAAGTGTATTTTTACTTAAACGAAGAGTGCTGATCTCCTTGGTTCTCCTACTGATAAACATTTCATTTCTGGCCTCTTGTCTATAATATCTTAAGTAACTTCTAGAAATCTACTTTCCCCCACTTTTTCGACCTAATGAATTTGTAGCTAATCTCTTTTGCTCAAATTTTCATCTATTTCATCCTGTACGATTCTAGAATCCCTCCTTCCACTCCTTTTCCTTCTCTCATAAAAGTGTTCCTGCTCTATAACACGATGTTTGTTATAATCTCCGGCACCTGTAGAGCGATTATTCTCATTCGCGTGAATCACTCAGACTCCCAATGGAAGCTCCCTGTCAGTCGAAATGTTTGGAATATTAGTTTTGCTCCACAAAAACCTTGAAATAAAAGAATCGTAAGGGGCTTTATGCTTAGGTATACGTTAATTAAAATGTATTTACATATATATTTAAATACAATGGTGCATTTAGTATTTAAATATATTCGTAAAATGCATTTAGTATTTAAATATATTTTTTCAATGCGTTTAAAATTTAGAATTTAATCACATCCAATGTATTTACTTTACTATCCAACTCTGATAATGTGATAGTAAAAAGTGTATCAAATTTTTGCAGTAAAATATTCCATTAACATACACTAAATGAATAAATCTAATGTGTAAGTTTATTCAAAGGTCTTGTGCTAATTTTTATCATTAATTTGTAAAGTAATGAAATTTTGTACATAAAAATTGTATTTTTTATTAAACAAATAACTAGTCATATCATAATTAATTATAAAAAAAATTTTCCAATATTATTATACTTTTATTAATAATTTAAATCTAAAGCAACTATTAATTATTAAAACAAATATAAAAAATAGATGTATAATATATTATATCTATTATCTATATTATATATAAATATATTAATATTATTATATATATATTAATAATATAAATAAATACATATATTAATAATATATATTTATTAATAATATAATATATAAATATATATATATATTATATATATATATAATATATATATATAATAATAATATATATATATATATATAATATATTCAGTATATATAATATTACAATATATATTTATTAATATAATTATAATATACATATATATATATATATTATATCTATATATGGAATATAAAAACCTATTTCTTTTTTATGCAAAGGATTTTCCAATATTATAATATTTTAAATATTTATATTATTAATTTACTATTTATAATTAATATATATAATAATTATATATTATAATATTATATATTATATTATATATATATATATATATATATATTCTATAATATATATATATATATATTATAATATAATTATATAATATATATATTATATATATATATATATATATATATATATTTTATTAATTATTAATTTTTTTTTACTCAAGATTACACCTAACCATTCAACGGGCTGGGCCTTTTCTATAAAGGAGGTAGAGAGGGCAGGAATAATATACTCATATAGGAAGCGCCTCACCCAAGCCCAAGCCTAACGCAAATCTCTCATGACGAGACGATGTCGGCGCACGCACAGTGGGATTTTAAGGAGAGGAACGATTGCAAACTACAGTAAAAGAAAACAGAAGATGCAAGGAGTTCCCACGAACAGAAGTGGCTGGAAAGAAGGAGCACCACACGAGAACGAGTCTGGATTTTCAATCAACACACACCACACCACAAACACTGACATGCGAGAGCATGGCACCCCTTGTCTTGCGAGCGCGACGCAATGCATTTGCAAAGTGAGTGGGAAACTTTGCTGACCCACACTTACTCACTGTTGAGCTATATAGCTCACCTATCAAGATAGAGATAGTACCGCGTAGACAACTAGTACTCACGCTCGCAGAGATAGAGCGCTCACAAGAGAGTAGAAAAGCTCAGGGGACAGTTAATTAAGTACTACTATAGCTTTAGACTAACCTCCACGAGTCTCAAACTAACGCAAGGGTGTGCACACTGCCGGAGCCGGCCTTCCACCAACGAACGTAAGCAACACTACTCACACACATACATACACACCATACCTAGATACACAAATCAAAGCGGCGCGAATATGGCCTTAATAATCACACTAGGAGTAGCTGTGGCAGAAGAAAAAAATTACACTCACAGCAACAGTGACAGTAACCTCGCACATTGGTCTTTGACCCCTTCTCTGCTACCAATTCAGCAATATCGCAGTGTTACCAGGCTAATTTTTTGTCATCATGGTTCAGATCAGGAATGTTAATGCTCTCGCACCACACACGGTATAACGACATACACAAACGCTATTCAGCACCGAGCTACGCAACAAGAGAATAACAGCGACACACAATGTTATGAGCAGGTGCAGTTCTTCATTAAGGAAGAGGGATAAGATGTTCACACGTTCGTACACTGTAAGGCTTTATTACTACACACAACGAGATCGCACATTTACCACCTAACAGCGTGGTCGCGTCGAGGAGCCCACTAACGGGAAACACTTTACATCTAACGAGCCTCGATACGGCACTTAAGCAATCTACAGAACTAAGTGAGCACTGAAGATCGCAACAGGCAACACTCATGACCTAACTTGTCATAAAGGCACGGTGTATGTAAGACTTCTTTCATTGAAATGACACTTGACAGTGCGATAAAGGACACCATGGAATGAGCTTACGTATCACTAGGCATAAGAATGGACAGTGTTACGACAAGTTATCAACCGAGAGGTCAGATGATATCGAGTCTTGATGACAAAAGTTACAGTAAAAAGCACTCAGTATGAATTACAAACTATGAATACCTTGACGGAACAGCCACCATATCATCACCAGGAATAGTAACACGAAGTGATTCCAGTCACACATAGTGCTGTATATGTGAAGCCTCGACCTACACTATAGATGAGAACGCAAACAATCGATCAAGGAGTAGGACAAACGATGTAGCGCAGGAATCCCAATTAGGAACGGGAGCTTACAGAGTAGTAGCACCATGCCATACTCGATCAAAAGCCTTTGATATATCGAGTGCCTCAACCACACCATAGCCACTTATCCCCATATGATAGACAGCTCCCTAATAGACGTGCAACGACACTGTAATCATAACAATCAGTAACGCACATATACAGGCTATGTCTATGCATTGTCTATTAGACTCTCACCACCTCGACGCCGACGAAAGCCATACTGATTGTCTGAAAGAAGGGAATTGAGACCCAGTATTCCAGGAAAATGAGAGTTTAACGAAGAGTTTCAAAACGAATTCTTAAGGATCAAGAGATACACATAGTGAGAGACTAAGGAGATAGTTGCACAGAGTATGCAACGAAGTCGTGACGCTCCTACGCCCCCCTTTTTATACCGAGGGATTTTGAGGATGGTACACACATATGCGCGACTTCAAGCGCAACTATAGAGTAAATGAACACACAGAGTTATTCACAAACGAGCATAGGAGTAGCAAGTTGATCGAAGACAGGGGCCAGCTCGGAAAGCACCAACACACTACTCATCACGAGACAACACGGGGAGGAAATGCCATCCGGGCCACTAGCCTTCTGACACTCAATACGCAATCTCAGAATCCCATACCCCGATCATCACACACACACACACACACACACGACGTAATCACGGAGAGGCAGGAAACCTGAGAGGAGAAGAAGCAGAAGGAGGGATGCCGGAGTCGTCCAGCGGTAAGAATTAGATGAAAAGAGGCCGGAAGAGATTAAGCCTTTTCAAGTAGGAAGAGTTAGTACAAGAACCGTCAAAGCGAAATAAGTGGAGGAAAGGCGAGATTTACAAAGTTATTAGGATGTTTTTGCCAGCAGGCTGGAAATTTTTCATCAGTAGGAGAAGCAAGCTAGGCGCTCGCTACTTTTCTTTATACGTGAAATACTGTCGCTTAGCCTGTCGTAATATCTGAAGATTCTGAGCAACGCACTCCGATGCAGAATCGCGAAGTATTTAGGAGTGATAGGAAGAAGGAGCCAGTTTTTCACATGCCCGATACGCAATGGTCTCTCTCCCTGATTGGAGCGAAGGAAAATCATTTCGCTCTGCATGCGACATTCACTTTGTGGATGTGTTGTTGTGGAAAAAGATTTTAGTTGAAGATGGAATAGAGAACCGTCTCATGATGCGCCTCAACTGCACTTACAGCCCCTACCTATTTAGCGTTGACTTGAAGCGTCTCCTCGCGCCGAACGCTCCAAGCATGCACTTTCACTCTAAGATGCGAGTCAATCGAAAAATGCACACTAATGTAATATTTGGTTATATATATCTAATATATTATATATATATATCATTATGGAAGGTTTTATTACTTATAAATTCTATTACTGTATTATGATAATGACTATATATTTTAATATCTTTATGATGATATCAGTCCCATCTTTGATACTATATATATAATACTAATATTATTGAGATTAGATTATATATCTAATTATAATATACTCTTATGTATTAGATAAGTTACTACATTCATTTTATGTCCGTCATCGTAGGTCGTAATTCATAAATTTTTTCGGGGGGGCCAGACAAAATCGTTCTTAATAATAATTAAAAACAATTATTGTATAGAACTCATTGTATAGATTGATTTAGAGTTCAATCGTCACTATTATACTATATTTTATTGGGAATATAGTAGTTCTAAGTATATCATGATTCTGTAATGCGTTATCTACAATTAATTACCTAGTAAAGTATATAAAGCAGTAGGCTACGGCTAATTAGCGTATATCATATCTACTAGCAATATACTAAAAGGCATTAACACGAACTATACGTATGATTTATACCCTTAGTCACCTATATATAAATTAGCTATATATTTTATATACGCGTTGTACGCTATACCTATGCATAGGCGTAAATTATTATATTATCCAGTCTAGTAACGGTATACTGTACCTAGCCGCTCAGTGGCGCTACTATACCTATATATATATATATATATTAGTCACTAGGCGCATATAAAGTCACTAACTCAATATATATCTATTACAAGCGTATAATACCTATTAGCTATATACACCTATATATTATAATATAATATATATATATATATATATATATATAGTACTATATATATACTTTATTATATATATACTATATATCTCTATATATAGAATATATATATAATTCGCAGAACTAGTATCAAATATTTAATATAATAAACTACTATATATATATATATATATATATAATATCATATATATATATAATTATATTAAATATATATATATATATTATATATATATATATATATAGCAGCTCAGATATAAACAGACAAATATGGATATCAATGTAAACTAATCAAAGAAATTCTCTTTTCAAATATACTGAGTCATTCATTTTTATTTTCAATAATTTAAACATTTTTTATTAAAAGCATTTTGGCGATCCCTAACCAAAAACTTGTAACGCAACTAGTGACACACGTATACTCTGATTTTTCTACTGACTCTTTCCGTCTAGTTTTAGAATTTTTTTTTTTAATTTTTTTATTCAATTATATAATTTAATCATATTAATGATCCTTAACATCTATTTTTTCAGTGGTATACTTGAACATAGTATTCTAAATATAAATAATAGTGATCTTTTCCTCGTTTATAACACTCACAGTCAGTGTTATTGAATTTTTTTTATGTTTTTTATATGTTTTTTTAATGAACAGAATAGTTTCATAGTTGAAACCTAATTAATTAACGTGCAAGTCGGGGATCTTCTGAGCATTCCTCGAGGGGAATACTACAAGGTAGACTATTTTCCCCCTCCGGGAAGGGTCTCTCCGGAACCTCCCGCTCTTTGGTATTTGGGTGTCGCGGGGGTTATATATATATACCCCCTCCCCTTCGGGGTATGGAAACGTCCCCTTCCTGTCCCCCGTCGGCACGAGCCCTCTTAAATTATAAAATTGTATATATTATTTTTATTTTTTGACAGTTTTTTTATTTTAATTAAACTTTTTTTTAACTATTTTTGTAATAAGCTTTATCCTTGATTCCAATAGTAATTTGAGGCATTTGCACTCCTACTAGTTGATATAGTACGTTTTCGAGGATAATATATCATATACGAAAACCAAATACATAGTATATATCAAGTGAGATGCCTAATTTTTGTTTTCTTTCTTCTTTTTTTTTACATTTTTATAATAAGACTTATCATACGCTGATTCCAATATGTAATTGGATTTATACTGTGAGAGGGTAGTAATCTAGTATTATCGGAGATATTTCATTTTTGTAAAAAATATTTTAATGTATTTATATGGATTATTAAAAATTTTTATAAAAATATCTTCGACTTGTGTCTTACTGATGCGCGTTTATTACTGAATCATATACATATGTGGTTGTTTGGTTATTAACACAGTAGCAATATCATTAAAAAGACTAAAACAAATAAAAAAATATAATAAAATACTTTCCACTTTGATAAACTAAAATAATGCCCAATCGGAAACATATATATTACCCTTAAAAGGCTATGATATATTAAATATCAGTATATATTAAATAATATATCATTATAATCATATAGAATGGTGTTTAACATATATATATGTCAAACTATATGGGGTAATATTATTATAAGTAAGGTCTTTTATATTATTTGTATTTTACTTAATTATAACTATTTTCATTTTCAAAACAACCTGGAAAATTTTTTGAATTAATCATATAATATTATTATATTATATCAACATTAATACATATATATATATATACCTTATAAATGCTAGGTAAAACTTCAAGTAAATCAATTATAAGTAAAGGTGTTATACATATATATTAAGAACATACATATATATATAATAGTAGGAGATTTAAGTATAGCGTGTGTTTTGTTGTGTTTGTTTAGGACTGTTGTTTTAGTCTTGTGGTTTGATTGTTTTATAGTTGCTCATGTTTGTGGGTGATCGGCTATTTTGTATTTTTATTAGAGACCTCTGATGATGCTTTTTTGAATCGTGTCTTGTGAGTTTTAAAGTTTACTCATTGTGATTGAGTGGGTTGATGGTTTGTGTTATGTGTATTTAATTAATTGCATTGTGATGTTGTATTTTTATTTTTTGTTTTTATATAATACTTTTTTATTTATTTTTTAAATTATTATTATAAATTATTTTTTTTTTATTTATTTTATATTTATATATTTAGTTATATTATTTAATTATGATATTAGTTTAGAGTAGTTATTTTATGTAAATTTTATATTATTACTTTTCCCTAACAAAATGAACTATTTTATTTAGTTATTATTTATATTATTTTTAGTTTTCAAAGTGGAAGGTTGTGCTCCTGTGCATTGCTTCTGTCATGGTGTGCACTGTTATTTACTTTTGATTCTAATTTTTATGCTATGAGGAATATCTTGGTCTTTAAATTTTGGCTAGTTTAAGCTGATTCAGTATAGTTTAATGTCAATATTGGCTTTAGATGGTTTAATTATTTTATATGATCTCGAATTATGCGCTTTTTTAAAAGAATGATAGTCAGATGAAAACATAAACACTACACTCTCGAATATGCCGAAATTTTTAAGAATATGTTTTTAGTGTTTACCTTTTTAACTTTTTCAAGTTTTAACGATCAGTTCTAATTTATACGGTGTATACTTCACATACAGCTTTTAGCTTTTTTAAAGTTTTAATTAGGATTATTGGAATCCCGGTTTTTTTTGGGTTAAATTTAAGTTTCGTAAGCATATTCACTTATGAAGCAACACGATGCTAGCAGATGTGGTGTATATGATTTTAACGTTTAAGATTACTAGATTTAGTTGGTCTTATCTCTCTATTTTAAAATGTATATATCAAGTGGGTGAGGTTCTAAGGTTTCCAGGAGCGTCTCAATATCTCTTATACTTTGCTTTTCACTCCATATATGTGTGACATGATTCTGTGTGTGTTGTATGAATTTGGGACTTGTTTTTTGTCGTGTTGATAATATAAAACCCAATTATGTGGGTTTTTTTTGGGTGGGCTGTGTATGGTCAATACATGTGTGTGTTTGTTTTGTCGGTGAGGAGTATCGTATGAGTCATCACACCGCACGCCAGAGATATGTATCGGGTGGGCGCACGGCACACCCACATCGCGGTACTCTCTAATGAGCGAAAGCGCAGATCACGACCACTTCTAGGCACCAGACGCGAACTCTATATGCGGATCACACAATCTATACTTAGAGAAAGGTTTTATGTTCTCGCTAATTTACACACTATACATCTCTTAATACTTATCTTTCACTCTTCTGTCTGAAGACCAGCTGGCCAGGGGTGAGCTCCCTCACAAAATAGCAACTAAAGTACGGATGGTACTTACATCTAAGAACACTTTCGTATATAATTTCAGATTACACATTGGTCAGGATTCATTGTGCATCTCATATCATTTTAGTATACACATGATTATATTATAACGTGTCTAAATACACGTCTTGTGATGAATTTGGTTTACTATCCTATATACATAAGCGATAGATAATATTGTCATATTATCTTATCTCTTCATCTCTTATATCTATGAAGAATATCTTTTGAGATATTTAAACACATGACTTACTCAGCGGTACCTGGTACACACGCCCAACTCAGAGTCAGAGACAGAGATTTAATGCAAGTTGTCACCCTCAGTCCTACTCTCTATTTCAGAAAGATGCCTTATACCACCTCTCCACTCTGCTCCATCACTCTCGCGACGATCACTGACCTTTCGCTACCGCGCATCCCTCAATACTGCCATTAATAATACTGTAGACAGATCATTGTGAAGATGTATGAGGAAGGAAAGAATCTCAGGAGAGTATACTCACATATATTCTTTAGAGGAGAGAGATATAGAGATACTGAGTTCGCGCGCGCAGCTCTCATAAATATTTTTAAACATCATTGCTACGGTATTATATCTCGAACAAATCGACAAATATGGCGACGACGAGGACACTAATTATACATTTACTCTAGATACTCTCAACGCGCACTCTGGTACTAAGCAAACATATACACACAACCATAACTCAAACATATCTCAATCAGAGTTTTTTTTAGTATCATAATATCGGCAATTTTTGTATAATCTATATTCATGCTTATGATTTAATTTGTTTACTAATATCGACTACTTACTATACTTATCCATTCATTCTGATCACTAAAAATTACCAACACAAAAAACACAACAACGCGCAACTCCTTACAGATAAACGAAACTGACCCACTCTTTCTGTTAAAATTGTTGAACATTATCTCCATCTTCTATGTTAGACGCTGACGCACACCATAAACTATGTTTATAGGATTCATATTGTTACATAACTTTGTATCTCTCCAGCAGCTCCACCACTGCCCCAAAACGTACTTTCCTTAGCACTTTAATCGGGCAATTGGAGGGCACGGGCGAGTCAGGGCTTCAGATACCTTTACTTTGGAAAACCCTAGGTGTCACATAGGAGATTGTAATACTGTGCTCTTTGTCACTTGTAACAGAGAAGTGACGCTTGCGGTGCTCACACTCAGACCCGAAAATTGGTTGAGAGGCCGAGCGTCGAGGGTATGAGCGGGTCTCTAAATTTAGGCCTTCAAATCTTCGCAGAACTCACTAAAATCATTCTTTTCTTTTTCGCTAGCACCAAGGGCTAGAATTTCACATGCCTAAGTACGATGGGGAATGTAGTGCTCTCAAAAGCGCGTATTCCCACGAATTTCAGGGAAGAGTAGAATCATTGAGCACTATTCGGAGTCATGGATATAAACTCATTCGTTTATCTCACAAATATATTCTATACAACTACGACTTACACTCAGTAGTCTTTCGCGATTCTGCTCGGAATCGTTGCTGATCGGCTAAGATTTATCTTCTAAGCAGTAACGAAGGAGCGAGAAACGCTGGTCTTCTCTCCATAGATAAAATAGGAAAAGTGGCGACAACCTGGAGACTTGGCTTTCCCATGATATAAAATTTCTTGGCCTCTCTGGGTCACAATAAAACTTATACTTCTTAACTAACTTTTGTATAGAACTCTGCCTGTCTCACTCGCTTGCATCCACTCGGTTATCGCGTTACATAGACTGAGTTTTTGTCAGGTTATCTTTTGGTTTAATACGGTATCATTGTAAAACATGTTTTTCCATATCCTGAGTCTCACCCTATCTGAAGGATTAGCGTTTTAATATATATAATCAAGAAATTATTTTGTCATTTTACATAAATATTTTATAAATTCTATAAACGAATAGGAAAACGATATCCAGAGGCATCCCTTCTCCTATAGACTACTCTTAACTTCTCATATCTAGGTATTTCCTATGTCACGTACTATTTTCACACGTGGAATTTCATCGTATTGCATCGGGATGCAAATGGGATATTTCTGAAGGGATCTTTTTAACATAAATCTATAGAGTGTTACAGGGCAAGAGAGAGGTGCTTAATAGAATTGGACCCGGATTAGTGCTACAAAATTCGCTGTTCCTCCCGATGTTTATTACTTATAGTAGGAGTGTGCTCCGGAGTGGCCCTGTTCCCGTCAAGGTTCAACTATTAACTCATCATACATGCCTTAATAGCTGAAGTACTTTCTCTTACTTAGTATAGCTCAGGAAGCGTCACGCGTAATGTCCAAACACTCTCCGCATATGATGTCCCTTAAGACTATGTAAAAATGAGCAGCCGCTCCTGATCCTTTTTCCCACACAACTTTAAATCGCTTTCTCGCAAAAGTTAAGTGTCCTACATCATCTGTTAATATTCGATTATCTTTTCTCAGGATACTTGATATTGAAAACTCTTTTTTTAAACTTTCCGTAAGTTCTCTAGTTCCATGGAATCCCATTTCAGCTTGGTAAAGTACCCTACACTATACTATGTAAAAAGTTCCCGGCTCAGATATTCCTCACTGTTATTCAGAATTCAACATTTTGGACTACGTACATTGCGTAAGTATTCTGATCTCGCTCTCGCCATTGGGTCTATCTATAGGTGAACTATTAACTAATTGAATTTACTGTTCAAGTCTTAATATGATGAACTTAAGGAAGCGATCTTGATGGATTGATCTGTCTGTGACTCCTTCGATCAGAGCAGCGTTTTCTTAATGCGTAGTATTTGCGTTGGGTATACTTGGTGGTGGCACTCGATCACATTAGTCATAAAATGGCAATTTTTGATCCGGATTTAATCGTAAGTAGCATTTAATCAACATTATGGCCGTCGTCTTCTACCTCTACTTAAGCTTGCGACCTTATCACCATTTGGGCTGTCCTCTACTCGTCGTACCTTTTGCTTTACACATTCATTAGTCCTATAGCAGTTTTCCTTTCTGCGTTCGTCGCGTCCATGACCTGAACATGATACACTGACAGTCCTTAGATTATGATGATGCGACTGTCTGTCCTTCATCCATATATCGCCTGCTGTTTAATTCTCAGTTTAGGTTGTTCCTCTTCTCAAGGCATTCATATCTGTTATTTATCACTTCACAACATCGATTATGTTTTTCTTTGAGATGTTTATTTTACAAAATGCAAGAGCTCAAGGGTCTTTGCTCTATCGGCTTGTGCATGTTTCTTGCTCACGCCTTATACACGGCTAATGACTGTTTTCGGCGCTCCAGTTTAAAGCTGATGCTCTTGAGTCTCACGAAAGTGAATTCTCAATGTTATCGCACTACTTCTCACGTGACTATCTCTGATATCACATTTATGTATCATCACATAATCCTGGACTCCACTCGAATATACGTCTCTTTGGTATCTATAAATGTGCTCTAGAGAATTGTGCGCGCTAGTCTCAGTCATCACTAGCATTCCAGTTCAATGTACTCACTAATGGTGGTTTTCTTTTAATATACTTGCCAGACACTGACATTCCTGGGATCCTTGATTTCTCGCGCGCCGCGCCACGTCGACACACATGTTGTCACTAATTCGCTTACTTTGTATGTGGAGATATCATCACTACTTTACACATGCTCCTCTTAACGGTAAAATCAAATAGACCTATCCTAGGCCCTTTCGCTGAATATATATTATTATTGTCACGACTCTGAGTACTAACTAAACTCGCTCACGCTGTTGACAACATAAACATTCTTGATCATACGATACGATTAGACAACAAAAAATTATGCTTATAGGAGACAGCCATCAATAACAGTGTCAATGAAATTATTAAAATGACGGTTTGGATCTATAAAGAGAGGTAGTGCGCCTCAATAGAAACTGGGAGTTCTGCCAACTGCTAAATATTACAGGTTTAAAGAGACTTATGTACGGGAATTTTTTCATCTCCTTTCATATCTACTATAGGTCAACAGACTCTCGTCTCAGGATACGTTGAAAAAATACAATCGTATTTTAGGGCACCTTATACCTTATAGCCACTTGTTTACTGCAAGAACATGCGATAAAAAAAAATGTTCTTCGATCAATACACCAATGCGCTAAGGTCGAGTAGTAGGACGTATCTCAGGTAGGATTTCTCAACTCCGCCTCTCAATCACAGAAAGGTCCATTTCATTCTTACCTGTCTTAAGGATAAGGATCTATAGTCCTGCGAGAATAAAGCAAATGGTTCTACAGATTGTAGACATATATATATTTTATAAAATAAACTATATGATACACAAACCATCTACTTTGTTAGAATTTTCTCATACCGGAATCTCTTGACCTTTGACCGGTATCCTTCTAGGCTTTCAAATCAGCCCGGCGCAACGATGAGATCGTTTTATTCCTATAAGGTTTAGCCTCAAAATTTTACCCTCATACGTAGTTATTTCGCATCTCTATCACTTTTTATCAGAGGGTCAGTTTGAATATATCTTCTGGACCTAGGTCATTAACGGAAGGCCTAAATTACGCCACGGTGGTACAAAAAGGCCTTCATCCCTAAATTGAGGCTAAGTAAGGTTGAAGTTCACAGCGCTTCCTACAGCGAAGAGTCAGCTCTTCGTATCAGTAAGGAGTGGCTGCGTTTGCTTGCTGTTTTCTCCTTCGTGTTTGGCATTGTCAAATATGTGTCACATGAGATAATCGTTACATCCACATTCAGACAAATAATTAAAACAAGGAGGGTCCGCGAATTATTTTAAAAGAACTTTGAATTTTTAGTTTGTACACATTGAGTCCGACATAAGTCAAAATTGAGAGGTGAATATTGTATTGATATTTTTAAACTATATAAACTTACGCAGTTAATAGTATATGCATGCTATTATTGATATAATCACGAGCAGAGACAACTTATTTTGGCGTATTTTTTTATATTCTCAGTATGTATGGCCTAAGAGGAGATGTATGACCGCAGTAAGTCTCCACTAGACACTAAAACAACGTGGATAGCCTTGATGTATGAGGGGTGCTCAGGGCTTGCCTTAAACTGATTGTCTGACTTTATTGCTTAGAGTGTTATCCGTTAAAGATTTAGTGATTTATCATCATATCTTTGTATAAAATTCTTTATGCTTAAAGTATATTAATTCTTACTACATCTTGTTGTTATATTAAAATGTATACTTAAACCAACTGTATTTAAACAGTTACACACTCAACTAACATTCGTTGTTTGTTGCGCACACAGATCTCATGATTGATGTTAGATAAGAGAAGTTTTAAGAAACTTTGATATAATATTTTAGTTTATAATGTGCTATTAACACATGCTGGAAGTGCTATGTTTAAACTGCTTTAAATACCGGAATAAATGTCTCTCTTTAGATACATTATACGTTATTTGTGTAAAGTGTCGTGTCGTGGTGTGGTGTGGTGTGTGGTGGTGTGTGTGTGTTGTTCGTTGTGTGTGTCGTGTGTACAATCTGTGCTGTGCTAATAATAAAAGGCAGCTCCACATAGGGTGAACGTAGAATGAATAAGTGAGGTGATAATCTTTGATAAAAAAAAAAAAAAAAAAAAAATAATATATATAAAAATATAAATTAAATATACAAAACATCAGACATTATATGATAAAATAGTATATATTTAAAACATATATAAAATATAACTAAAATAATATAATATAAATATAATATAAAGTTTAAACTAAATATAAAAATATAAATTGATTAATAATATATGAGTTAAAGCAGTAACATATGAGTTAAGCAGTAAAGCAGTTAATAATAAAAAAGCCATACTATATACTCCTACTTGTTGCTATGTTAAACTACATTCAATTAGATTTATCATTGAGTATTTACTGCTATCTTATGTAAAGTGATATATAATTGTTAAATAAATATATTATATTAGTTTTTAATTAATGTAAAAGCAGTAAAGTAGTATAAAGCAGTAAAGCAGTAATAAACTAAAAGCACTGTGAAATTGCGACCACACATATGTTTTAGACATTTCTAAGAAAAAATGGAATTATAAACTTTCATAAATTTTACGTATTATACATCACCAAAACCTAAAATTTAATCCGTGTTACAATTTTATGAAGTGTGCCTGGGGCCCATGAGAGGGTTTTGAGCTAAAAATGACCGTAAGATATAATATACATTCCATGAATTATAACATATGAAAGATTGTTATGAGCTAGTTCACATGTAGTTAGATAAAGCGGAATGGAAGATCAAATGTCAGTTAAAAGTTCTTTTATCCCTCCATATAGATATTGCTTCTCAGTAAGGATTATGTGTACGACTGAAGCTCCTCTATTAGTTGTAGTAATAAATGCATCATTCTCTATACTTGTGGCATCTATTGTAAGGCGTGGGATTAAGGATAATTTGCTCCAGTATTTAAATCATTGCTATGCAGTTCAAAAGCAGTAAAAAACCGATGTAAATAATTATTAGGGAAGATTGTGACTTTAGCGAAACAAGAAAACGTAGTAAACCGTTCTTGCTGTACTTATTTAGACGATCTGTGCTGTGATGTCTTTCAAACTGTCCACTAAACATCATCTCAGAGCCTATTTAACACTAAAATATCTTTCATTGTGCTTTCGAGATGGTGTTTAGGCCTTAGTAACAACATCTATATTTTGACACAATTTTTTAACTCGCAATATGGTTACCATGTCTTACACACTGCTGGTATGTCTAGCTAATATGCAAGGGAAAGATATATACTGATTTTCTTTATGTTTTTAAATGTATATTTAATGCTTACAAAACACATTGAAAACATAACATCATCTTCAAATACTATGATTATAAAAAAAATGAATGTGAGATATAGATTATTATATTAAGTCTGTGGCTTGGAAGAAGGAATGTTGGGTATATGTTTCACATTTTCTTTGATGGCTTCTAGTTTACGTTTTTAACTAGGGGACTTTATGAGTATTTTGTTCCTCTTACGCTATGCGGAATACAAGTTAAATAAATATATTTAAATAAATTATTAACCATCTGAGCGACTCATTTATATTAATTAACAGAATAATGATGCTTAATAAAAAATTAATTAGTGGCCCTCCACTAAAATGACATGTCTGCACTTAGATAAATATTATATTTTAAGCTATGATAATTATCCAGTATATTTATTTAGGATCTATAGTCAAAAATAGTTTATTTTAATAAAATGTTTAAATATTGTAAAATAATAAAATAGAATGTAATATTATATGTATATTATTTGAAAAGAAATTCTTTTGAATTAGTTTACATTGATAATCATTAATTTAGTCGTATTCGCGCTGGTACTAATATTGCGTATCTGTCGAACGCGCACGGCCTGATAGCGGTATTACTGTATATAGCTAGAAATATACTAATTATTATATTGATGATATAATATACCTGGCCATATATAGTAGCGCTCACGCTAGTAGCGTAGAGCCTGTAATATAAGAGGAAATATAATTTTATTGCGCCTGCGAAGGCAGCTACGACGGACTGCGCAACAGGTAGAACACGGTATTCGATAAGTGCATATAAATGTAGTCTAGGAAGGTGTAAAGCATAGCTGCTGTCGCACTGTCTATCTTAATTCTGGATGAAAGTGCAGAAGAGTAACCATCTAGTTAATGTTTGAGCTTTGATAATCCTCTATAAATTGTGAATGAATCGCATGCAATTCCAAGCGTGAGAATCTAATAATATATAATTATCGAGTTCAATTACTAAAATGAATTGAATCGGATATTAACAATAGATGACTTTACATCAAGTAAGATAGATAATCATATCCACATATTAAGGTTAGAGTATAATACTATACTATAAAATGATGTAACGTATCATACTAATAATAAGAAATGAAGTCATCAAAAGATATGAACCTTCTAATAGATTTGAAACCATAACTAAATAAGTTGAGCGCTAATTACAATGATTAAAGGTACCAATCAATAAATTGAGCGAATCAGTTATAACTCTCTCCCCATACGCAAATTAAGTTTTAGTAGAACCAAAGACAATAGGTATGGATGTCCACTAGTTTTCAACATAGTCATCTAGAGATGGCTTATTCAGCAAATCCTTTCAAAGCTTTTGAGAGAGTAGGTCGCTAGTGTGTGTGTGTGTGTTGTTCGTAGCCAGGAGTGTAGATAGTTAGAGCTAGAAGCGCATAGTGTTAATGTCGCGTATACAATGTCGCTGGACACTATCTTGTGTTGTGTGAGTGTAGATTATGTTTTGTTACTGTCATTGTTGATAGAAATGCGCTAGTGTATAACGTGGGTCCAGGTCCTTAGAGGTGCTGCTGTGTTAGAATTGATAGTGTAAATAATTAAGACGCGTAGATCATTAAAAGCTGTGCATACTTTTTATGCATGCTTGTGTAAGTAAGTTTGAATAAGTGTAGACTGAGTGGTGGTTTTAAGTTTATATATATAGATTCGCTAATTTGTGGAGTGTTGTTGTTTATATAATGTGTCATAGTACGTTTATTTGTATTTGGTGTTATTAATCTTTCATATGAGTGATAACAATAGTAAAGGTTTATAATAAACTGTGTCATATTTGGTGAAGGTTGTATTTCAGTTGCATCATTTTTTATAAGTTGTCATCAACCAAAGTTTGGAGATATATTCGTCTATACTTGATATGATGTTAGATGAAGGCTATGAGATAGAGTTTAAGTGTATTGTATAGTGTATTTAATATATGTGAGCTAGTGTAAGTGTTCATTATAGGAGAGATGTTAAAGTGCTTATAAGTATAGTCTATGCGTATTGAGTGTAATATGGGTGAGTGTAAATGATTCCTATGGTGGCGTAAGTGCGTATATATAAGTGTACTATTTAGGCCGATGTGGTTAGGTATAGGATTGATGTGATGTAAGCTTAATAGTGTAAGTTGAGTAAGTAAAGTTGTCTTGGTGTAGTGTGTAGATGTGTGTGGTATCTGTGGTGTTAAGTGCTGTGTGTTAATGTGTATTAGTGTTTGTAGTGTGTGTGTGTGTATATGTATTGTGTGGGTGTGTAAGCGTATAAATGTGAGTATATCTATGTGGTGCTGAGTGTAAGTGTATTATATATTATCTAATGTGTATAATTGTATATAGTGATGATATGGTATGATGTGTAAGTTGTAGTGGGTGTTGTGGTGTAATAGCCGTAAGTGATGATGAGTTGTAATTCATGGGTGTGAGGGTAAGCTTAGTTATATATTGATATCTATTATGAGTATGTGTGTATTGTATGTGTGTGTGTTGATGATGTTAGTTAGTGATGTGTGTGATGGTAGTATGTGTAGGTGTGGTTAGTGATAGTGATGTAATAGTAAATTATTATTATATATATATAATATATATAATATATTAATTTAATATATTATATATATATTATATATAGTATACTATATATAATATATAGTATATATATTTAATATTATAGATATATATATATTATATATATATATAATATATATATTATTAATAATTATTATATATATATATATTATATAATATTATATAAATAATATATTAATTACTGTATTATATATATATATATATTATATATATTGATTATATAGTATATATATATATATATATATATATAATATATTTATATATATTATTATATATTAACTATATATATAATTATATATATATTTAATATATTATATATATATATAATATTATATATATTAATATATATATATATTATAATATAAATATTCATAATATATGTCTATAATTTTTAATAATATATTATCATAATATTTATTAATATTATATCTAATTAATATATATCTTAATATATATATATTATATATTATATTAATATATTTATATATATATAATTAATTAGATTAATATTAATATTAATTATATATTAAATATAATATATATTATATATTCATATATATTAATATATATAATATATATATATATATATATAGTTATTAATAAATATTATATAATTAATATAGGTATATATATATATATTAATATTATATATAATATATTAAATATACTTATAGTAATATTATATATATATATTAATATATAGGTATATTATATAATATTATAGTTATATATATATTAATATATATATCATATATATAATATATATATAATATATATAATATACATATCTCATGGTTATTTATGTATAAATAGTGTGAAGATAGAAGTTATAGAGTATAGCGCAATTACTGAAGACGACGGTAAAGTACACTTCATCAATTATTGGGCTTAACTTATGGTGATGTTAGGGTTATTTCACATGACATTCCTAGTGCCAAATGGTATTTGGATACTTTCTTACTATTTTTGTGCATTCTTTCATTTTTTCCAGATCACCAACTAACCTTACAGACATTACTTTATATCCTAATGTGTTAAGGACTTACAAGATTTGTTCCTAACAGCGACTAATTATGTAGAAGGTGACTAAGAGGATAAAGGGACAGTGGTAGTTGGGTATTATAGCTGCTCTCACTACCTACTTATCTCATGCTAGGTTATTAGTACTATTTGCAGGCTCATTCATGATGATCGTGATTCAGCTATAGTACTAGACCGCCATGTATCTTATTTGTCGAAGTTGGTGTATTTGGAATATATTGGGCTTATATGGTGGTGTACGCGAATTGGCAAGTACACGAAGCGAAATAAAATGTCTGAACGAATGAAATGCAGGAGGAGTAGGGGTGCTGATTGGTATAGTCAAGATATGGTGTGCTCATAATTCTGAATTGTGCTCGCTGTGACTAAATCAAAGAATGATTAGGATGAGATGGAGACTGATAAAGGGAATACAGAGTCTGGTGGTGAGGTGCGTGTCCACAATGTCAGTGGTGTGCTTGGGGTGTTGGGTAGTAATGACAGATGTGCGGTGATGAGCGAGAGTTGTATTATCTCTTAATTGTGATATGTGTGTAGAACTATAGTGTATCCGTTTTTAAGTTGTGATGCGTAACGTATCTAGAAATTTCCACACACTGGTTATACTATTTCAGTAAGTAGTTTTGGACATCTCTAAAACTAGTCCAGATATTGTAGTATGCGATTATCAAGTATATATATTAATCATAGAGCGTCTATCTGATTGGTAATGTTTGTAGAGTAGGAGCACACACTTCTCTGGATTATACTTAAGTACTATTATCTCATGAATGAATGTTTTAGATGCGGCGTGCATTGTATCGATAGTTCTATTATTAGATATACATCGTGTTGAAGCTGAATCTAATTATGATTGGTGACTTCGGTGGTATCAGACAAGGGATGGTATACCTACAGAGCTAAATTTGGGTGGACGTGAGTAAAATACTCAAGAATTGCGTAGAAATGTGGGAATTAAGATTTTCTGTAATGGACAAAAGTTGTGATGTTAAGTAATTACAAACTCATCTTCAAATTCTATTATACTCCAAGCAGTATTTCGATAACAATTGTATTATCTTAAGCATTTGATGTAACGTATGACGATCGGTATACCACCTAGAACTTGTTGTTTACTACAGCTCAATATAGACTTGATAATTTTTGTTTTTGTGTTAAGTTTAAGGTACTGAATTCTGTCGTTTTGACACAGGGTTAACTGAGTCATATAAATTCTACAATTTTGACATCACTTTGATTTTCGGTGGAAATGTCTGAGGTTCTTCTATTTTTTCTACTTTATCGTATGATTACTATTATAATGGTATCGCATTTTATTATGTATATAGATTATACGCCTATTTATTTTATCTGATTTGTGGCAGCTGGACTATGGTAATTGTCGTATTGTATAGGAAAGAGCTAGGGACTGAACGAGTCGAGTATATGTTAACTTAACGAATCTCGGTAAGATGTAGAGAGTGATACACGCGATCAGTAGTGTAATAAATGGTATTGGGAATGTGGTGAGAGGCATTATGCAAATAAAGCTATACGACGTTGAGATGTGATTACGAGGCGCGATACTGGTACCATATAATGGTGAGGCTAAATTCGAGGAGTTTCTGTTTGAGTATAGTACTCCACACTAGAGAGGTATGTGGACTCGTGCCAAAGCTAGGAATAATAAGAATCTCAACAGTGAAGGGTGGAATGAAGTTAACATTGAGCAGGTTAAAAGTAAAAAAGATTAGTGGTTGAACATTAATTGTGCTGAAAATAAGCAAATATGATTCAACGAACTTACAAAATATAAAGTATGTTGGATATTATTAAGGAAGAGAATATAGTGTAAGACACGAGTAACATCGTAATAAGTCCCAGTGCTCGTTGTGATGGGAATGGATAGAGGTGAATGGATCGGATTCTCTTGACGTCTCCGTTATAGAGAGAGAGAGTAGGACATACATTGGGTGATGTTCCGAAGGAGAGTCTGTTAATATTTAGATGAACCTCTGAGAAAGAGATTAAAAATACACAATAGATATAGTCACGAATGTTAGAGAGACGATTATGCGATAGGCAAGGTATATAGCATAATAAGTTGGAGTCTGCTGCTGTCCAGTAGATAGTGAATGTTAGCGGCACGATGAAGAGAGCTTCAGAGAGAGACTCATCTTTGTATCACATGCAATATACACTTCGAGTAGCTAGATACATGTTGAAGGAGTGTGTAATTAGTGAAAAGTTGTTGATTGAGTGATGAAGTAATGTGAGAGCAGAAGAAATAGTGGTTATTAATTATGAATGCGATAGGGATTTAACTGGTGGGTGTAGAGGGCAGATGAGTTGGAGATAAGCGTTAAGTAACTGAATTGGCGGTCGTATCTACAAAGGTGTCGCCATCTGTACACGCACAATAGAATAACTCTCTTGCTGCTCATTACTGGTTTCAATCATTCACTCCAAGATTCATGGATTGACGTAGGTATGGTGATAGAGGGTTAATTGATAGTTGTGGCAACTAAAATGACGTTATTAAATATGAAGAGGGTATATAGTTTCTATAGAGATTTGGAGGAGAAGCAGCTATAATGTAGTGCCCTATATAATATTAAGGGTGTAAAGGTGATAAGGTGAATCTGAAACATGTAGGATACTATAGGGAGAATTGGCTGTTTTGGAGTGGTTGTAAGGAAGATAGATACTGGTATTTTGCGTTGAAAGAGTACGTCTCGAGTCGACTGAAGGTATTAAATCGTCTCGTTGTCACCGAACTGCGGTCGCATTTCAGAAGTGTGTGTGAGTGAGTCTGTGGGATTATAATTTTTAACATATGAACTAAAATTGATTGAGAATGTGAGTGAATAGATGAATAATTAATTTTATTTAGGTTTCATGGATTTGCATACAGGCCTTATTTCAGGAATTAATAGGGAAGCTTATCTGATGAATCTTTACTTGGATCATTTAAGGCTGTTTAATAGTATTAATGATAGTATGACTTTTAGTTTTGAGTGGTGTATGTATAATATTGGAAGTCGAAGTGATTGAGTTTATAAATATTAAATTGTAGCGGAGTGAGGCGGGATGTTCTTTATTAGTTATCTCTAGATCCAGTATTATTTAATTGTAAGTCAATTATGAATTATGGGGTTATATATTAAGATAGAGTGGGGTGGTCTACGGGGAATAGAGTGTAAGATATGATAGAGATATATGGAAGGAGTGGTAGGTTGCCCTGCTTAATTGATATTGCGGTATAATTTTTATGTTTTTTACTTGTAGGTGATCTGAAGGAATAAATTTGAAGATGGATTTCAGTTTAATAGAGTGGAGTTTGGGCGACTACGTGTGTAAAATTGAGGGAGGTATTATTAATAATAATAGATAGATAACTATGTAAAGGATTATTGGTATAAGGTAGAGTGAGATTTAGAGTCCGCAGGTTGTAGATAACATGTTATAGATGGTGAGTCAACTGGAACATAGAATCTGAAGTTTTAATAATAATATTAATGGATATAATTGTTTGGATATAAAAAGTATAAGGTAATAGAGATGATTCATTGAATGTAGTATTATGAAAAATTGTGAATGAGATAAGAGAAAGTAGTGGTTAGTGTGATATTAATAATATCCATTTTATAGGTATATGTGATAGAGGTATTTAATGTCTAGAGGGCTTTATGTGATATATTTATCTTAGGTAAGCTTTTGTTTTAACCTGATGTTTAATGTTTAAGTGTATGTGATGATGCTTATGTGCTATTATAGTAGATATTATTGATTTAATTATTAATATTATTTATCTATGAATGGTATTAAATTTAGTTTATAATAAGTGATTCAGATGGTGAAATTCTTTAGATAGACGTGATTTAAGATTGTAGAAGAATTGAATTAAATATGAAAGTAACGATCGCGCATTCTTCAGTGTCGTTATGATCTATTTTATGATTAGATGCTGGATGACGTGAGATAAAAATAGGAGACCAGCTACACTCATTACAGTCGATGAAGTACTTTGAGTATAACTGTGTGAGTTCATAGTGTGAAGACACTGAAAATGATTAAATTGTCCTAAAAGTCGGTATATGTTAAGTGCTGGAAGGTTAATATGTGTGGGTGTGAGATGAAGAGTGACGCATGGTCGATCGGTTCTGGTTGATCGTGAGATCTATGAAGAATATAAGTGTATTGTAGATTACTGTATAAAGGCACCAATTGTACTTAGATGAAGGCTACACAATAATGAATTTGGACAGAGAGCGTAGATAACTAGATAAGAGAAGGTGCTATAGGCTGATGGTAATTGATATAATGGGACGGAGGTTAAATTAGTGAGGGTGGTATGTTTGATGGAATATTTTTACTTACCCCAGAGGCGAGTGAACGTATGCTACCTTAAGAGTGAACAGAAGGATGATCCGGTAACATAGATATGGAGGGAGTATGAAAAAGGTTGCAGGTATCAGGATAAAACCTATCAGTGGAGATGTCACGGTAATATTACTGTTCGTCGGTAGAGTCATGGTGTATGGTAGATGGTGCCTGGTGTTGAAGATAGTACACTGTTGCTCTGTTTTATATGAGGTATTAGGTGTAAGAGGTGGGTGATGAGCGCTCGGTAGGATTGAGGCTGAACATCTTGCATTTACACAACACTTGCACTCGATCATTGTTTTCTTCACATGAGACTTAAGTCTTAGTTTACCATTAGCTCATCTCGTAGTTAATGCTCGTTATTACTGCGTGTCTATGGAAACATCATACATCATGTGCAGGAGATCATGTACATGGATGGGCCAAAAAATACAAGACCAAAAAGAAATTTACAAGGCCAATAAAATATTACAAATAGGCCTAAATAAATTACAAATAGGACCAAAAATATACACCCAGTGTACAAACACAATTATACATCTGGTTCGACCATCGAGAAAATGATTATTGGAGATATCGACATCGCAAAACTTATTTCTATATAACTGTGTATCCGGTGGTATACTTAATATATACGATAGACCCTATGGGTTGGTTATAACAATTATGTGTATCGTTTGCGCGATGTCACATGAATAGTACCTTAGAGTATCGCTATACTCTATATTTATTTAAATTTATCGACTGTTATATTGATATCTCTACTAGCTGAGTGATTCTACTAATGAGTTAGGGTTGCGCAAGAAAGCGGTGGCAAAATAGCATTCAACTCGACAATGGAGCATCTGTTTTATTAAATAAATATTTAGTTAGGCGATTCGCTATGGTTTAAAGTCCATCCATAAATAGCTAAATCTGTCCATATCCTATCTCAGCGTTAATTTCGCCGACAAGAAAATATATTTGTAAATAACTGTTTGGACTGAAATAGGGAGTATACAGGGGGGTATATACACACTATCTGGACTTTCTAGTGCTACGGCGCTGGATGCTAGCCAGTACAATGCAGGCTGATCGGAGGTAGTGATACGTTCATATGCGTTGGTTGTATATATCGAGTAGCACCTGACCGTTTACTATATTTGTGTATTCACAGTGTTCCACGTACTAATACCTCAAAAGAATATCAAGTGTTAATGGATGTCCTTGAGTATTATAGAATGTAGTATTCTATAAGTAGGTTGAAGAGTGTGTAGAGCTTAGAAGTGTTTTTATTACGATATATTTGGGCCACGCATGAGGGTATAGGAGTGGTCGTGATTGCTCGACTTTATCGTATCCTCATTGATGTATATTACTTTGCATTATTGAATAGAGTGCTGATCGAAATATATCTTAACTGCATACAGATTAGATTACTAGAAGAGCTCTTTGTGGTGTCTTGTCATCATGAAATGTAGAGAGATATGGAAGGAATAGAAAGCTCATGATGTGGACTTTCTTCCTGCTCCGTCATATATTTCGTAGCGACTTTCGGTATTGTTCTTTGTGTGTTTTGCTATATAACTTAGATCAACGTTTCGTCGAGGAACTTTGGTATTTGGTGAGCAGGGCGTTTGTGTCCTCTGCTAGTGTATGCTTAGACAGTGCAGGCTCTGTCTATACTTTTGAGTTATATGTTCATAGTAGCGAATCAAGCAGTCTTAGTGTTTTAATAGGGTATAGTGAAGCTGAGCGATAGTTCCGTTAGTTGCAGTAGCCATTTATATGTTACTGGTTATGATCATAGTTTGTGAGTGAATGAGGTTGAAGATCATTATGTGTTCTTGTGTATCCTCATCGAGTTGTCCTGATGATTTATAGATCACTGAAGTAAGAATATTATGTGGGAATTAACATTTAGAGAATATTGGACTCACTGCGCATCCACGCGTGTCAATACGCTGAAAGATATTATGATGGATAGTAGGGTCGGAGAGTATAATGTGGCCTTACCATGTGTAGCGGTTTGGCATCAGATGCATAACATACGCGGCTTGCGTAGCGTGATGTGACTAAAGCTAAATTGTTCTTGAGATGACTATACTGCCTTTCTACAGGAACGCTCTCTCTACACACTATACGCACTATGCTGTGGTTAGGGTGCCGGTTTGCAATTATTATTTAGTGTTTTCTAGAAGTTATAGTTCTCCATAGGTACGCTTCAATGCTGACGAAATTAAGCGATGTTATGAGGATCGTATATAGAGTGTATCATGATTCTCCGAGAGTTTCCACCTCTCATACGTTTCTATACAGGTGAAACATAATCTATGAGGCGTCAGTCTTAATGTTTTATAGCTGTCCAATTGTTGTAGCAAAGAATGATATAATGTAGAGAGAATAAACCAACAATTATGAGGGCAGATTCCTCGTGATAGAGTGTCAGCTAGAAACGCTGACATATCGCAGTATGGTCAGTACGCTTGATGAAATCTCGGTTGCCTTAATCTCTAGAAGAAGTAGATTGTGTATTAAGTTGACTGGTGTTACGAATTTGAAGCTATAATTGCGGTTTGTAAATAATTGTCGATGATAATAGATCCTACTCGGCTGCATATTTTGGCGATCGCAAATCGCGCACTATCTCCTCAACATGGATGTTATTTGCGTTTTAGGTATATTATGCTAGCAATATGGAATTGTAGAGCTATTACTAGCATGTTAGGCGAGATAGTTGAAGGTGTCTATGAAACGCGAAGTTGATATTGGCTGCTGTGTGTGAATATTTAGCTAGAGGAGGGAGATGTGTGGTTTCTATACTCGCGTAGTTGGTACCTGTAGTCGAAGTAGCACTCAACTCTCTTTTCTTTAGATGTGATTCATTTCTCCAATGCCTATGGTGGTTGCCATAGCTGATCAACGAAGAATCATTATTCGATAGTGTTCGGTGAAGGCACGACCATCTTAATCAGCAGTCTCGGATTAATCTTTTCTGTACAGACCTTGACAACTTGAAAGCTCTGACGTCTGCAAGGGCTTATGGATGAAGAAAGCACAAAGTAAGAGGTAGCGAGACTGTGGTTTAGGTATAGTGTGTGTCTCTGCGAGATCTGCTATCTATTCTATAAGTTTCTACTGTGCCAGTTATATCTTTTAGTCTTCTCTAGTGATCTTTTCTTTTATATTATCGCACACAGCTCAATCTATTGATCCGTGTGTTTCTTACATATCTTTAAATTCTTCCTCATCAATGCACTTTAATATATTTACTTGTATAATTGGTATATACTAGTTAATTTTGTCTATATTATCTGTAATTTGCTGTTTTTCTTATTATTTATTCTTTTCTTGCATTTTTTTATGTGAGGTATCGCTAACACATCACCTGTTGTACTTTAGAAAGCGGAATATGCAAACAATTGTTTTTATATGTCTCTCACTCTTTCATTTTGTTTGGTCCTGCGTTTAGAGCTGTACCTCTCTACTTTTCTTCAATCATCTTTAATGTGTCAGACAGAGAATCATTTGCATCACTTGTAATGTCTAGTCAATGGCTTAAAACTCTCCACACATAACTCATATTCACTCGTTTGTTAGTAACATATTCATATCGGGAGCATGTTGTATCATAACGTGACTCCGGATAATCTCTACGCCCTCGTGACCAAGGCAAGCAGCCGGGGCTCTTCATTGTCCCGATTATATATCTCACTATTTGTCTAATTCTCTTCTCACTAACTGTGCAATTAACTACATATTTGACATGTGACACATTTTTTCATAATACTTATATATATTCTCACTATTATATTTGTACTAAATTTAAATACACTTTAATAGAAATAGTATTATTATTTATTATTACTGGTTTGCATATGTTACGTATTTTTGGTTTTTCTTTACATAATTTAAATATGGCAAACTTTTTATTAATTTATCTATCATATCTTAAAATATACATTATATAATATTATCTACACACATATACTAAGGAGCAATTATATTTATTTAATAACTTAAATAATATTATATTATATGTAGATATATACACTATTTACATATAATTATAATCCTTAACGGTTATTCGTACCTATATATTATATTTATTAAATATTTAATTAATAATTTATTATATTTTTTTGTACAATAACTCATCTAAGCCACATTGCATCTTTTGAGCTAAATAATTATTTTGCGTCATCTCTAATTAATTTTAAGCTGCTCACCCGGAAACGTACACAATGTTACATTACGAACTCTATTATATCCAGTTGCCACTCAATCCGAATCTCTCCCATCTTCTTTGTAGCAGGAGAAAACTGTTAGGTATCACTTATTTTCATACATTACTGTTCTTATTCACTTTTATTAGCTCACCTACTTTTTATTTAACACTTAAATTATCCTATTCTTTCGGACTTGCGCCCTGATAATACTACATTTATTGACTCTTTTTTTCAGATTAATTATAGCACTTTAAATTTCACGATTTTTTAGATCTGATAGTTTATCACATTTGAATCTCTACATTAATGCATTATGTCAGGGTGCGTAGCTACGATAAGGAATTTGGTGGGTTGAGCGGAGCAGGAGCACTAGTACCATCTTGGCGTTGCCCGGAGCCGGAGCGTGAGTATCGGGTAGTGTACCGGAACAAAATTCGCTCGGCTCATGTTCAGCGCCCTGCTCTATATGTTATTGTAAAGATGCTATCGAAACTGAACACCTGTATAATTGGAATCAACAGTATAATAATTAAACTACCGTGAGAAATTAAACTTCCTTTAGAAATAGTTTATGAGATATTGCTGCTCAAATCTTTCATCATTATATTCAGTGCTTTAAACAATTTGTTTTACTAAAATGAGCAATTCTTTACAAATAAATAGAGAATATAACTATACACATTTAGATTCCGACTCTTTAGTTCAAGATAACTTTTCTGCATGAAAATCATCTTATAAATGATCTGAAACATCCAATGAAAACGTTTAAATAGAAACATTCGAGAAAGTATATAAACCCTTGAAAATAGTATTATGAATTGCCACACTTAGTTATTTTATTATCTTCAATTTATACATAACTGAATATTTTTTATCGAGTTTATTTACCGTCTACTTATTTTTTATTAGTTATATTATCAATTTTTTCCAAGAAGTTACCGAACCAGTTCCATCCCTACGACATAGATGAATTGAGTCTAGGTTGACCTCATAACATTGAATATATGCTTATGATGATTATTACATAATTATTATACGTTTTTCTCACTTGTTCAGGAGGTTTTATTCACTCCAGAGTTTCCTATTGTATCGGTGTATCGTGTTATTTGCACTTCCTAAATCTTTTTGAATAGTTCTCAAGCGTTTCATGAGATAATATTTACGAAACATAGCGATCTTGCTGTACGCTATGATTTATTGGCCTTGCATATAGTATGAGATTACATAGTGAGTAGTGTTAATTTAAAAGGCTACATCTGTACACGGGCTTAGATGAACGCACTGGTATCTATTTCTGCTAAGCACTCACATAGTTCCGATCGGTTTCATTATATTAGGGTGGTGGGTATCATATTTCTCGATTGAGTGGTTTACTCAGGACTTGCACGGTCCCGTGCTTCAACACGTGTCGCATCCTCTTTTTCTACCATGTAACTTTAATTAAAAGGTACTATATAATATACCTCACAGTGAGTGAGAAACGGTTCACCTATAAACTATAAGTCTATTCTTAACTAGTTCTCCGTATTCCTCGTCTCTCTCAGTTTGAACTCATATATCTAGTTCTGTGTCGCGTCAAGTTCTTTTGTGTTCAAGTGTAATATGCTACTTATGAATACTATTGTCAAAAATGAGAACTTATTTTACTACAATATCTAACCGTGTAATTAAGTGACTCGTAATGATCATGCATTATGTCTGTCTATTTTAAATGGTCTACAGACTGTAGGATTACATTTATAGCATGGCCCATCAGTCAGTCTACATGAAGGAAGATGTAAGACTCTCTCAATTATAAATGTACTATCACTCGTACATTCAATAACTATAATATGATATTTGACTCAGTCTCTCAATCATCAGTGCTATTTAGTGATAATAAATCAAGGTAAGTTTTTTAAAATAAAAACTTAAATTTAGGATAAAACGGGCGACTCACTTACGTCTACATATTCAACTCTCATTGATGTTAGATTAGAGGCACTAGGATTCGATTACAAGTTACTTATAGAGGACAGTTTACTCGTACAACAAAGTTACCAGAAACCGATGTGTACTGCTCAATACACTAAATGAAGTATCATTATAAATATTCACTGCCATGATTATTATTATTTCAGGTGATGCTCTTAGAAAAATCAACTTCTGTACCCTTGTAAACATATCCAATCGAGTGACAGGCAACTTGTATCAGCAATAGTATTATTTCTGCAAAGTTCAGTACTTTTAGCCTGTACCGTAATGGAGTCACACAGAGAAATATCCACATGAGTACAATATCTCTCTACAAACTAAATTCTTAGAATAGTGACCAAAGATTATAACTATTCGTTATTACATACTCCAGTATTAGAGGCCTAAGTTTTTTTCCAGAAGTAACGTCACATAATACGTACGGTTACCTTATACGACATATCACTATTTAGTGAGCTGATAGTAGTAAACCATCATGCAAATTATAGTTGGATAATCCTGCCATCAACAACCAACGTTTCATTGAATTAGATATGGGTATTACGGAAATTGTTTACGGCGACATTATTGTATAGGTTCTCCATTCTCTATTTTAATCCCAAGCGAGTCTTAATACTGGACTAAGAGCTTATATTTTATTCACCCATAATATTATTTCATTGAACATTCTTGATTTGCCTATAGTCAACGTACTGGATAGACGTACCCATATTTAACAATAGTTAAATATGGAACTGTACTTTAATGCACTGAATACTAGCCGCTTCTTCAGTTCTCAATTTCAGTTTTAGTTGACTTACGTATATCTAATTATAGTATATATACACTGTTAATAATATATATATTATTATCCACGCCGATGGGTAATATAGGTCGAGGAGGTATATACTAATTTACAACCTTTGGTCTCTACTCGCAGTACATCTATTCCAGATCTCATAATATGATATAGTAGGTATAATTTTCTAATCTGTGGGGTCACCTTGAGAAATCATTTGGTATTACTACATAGTAATCACATATTGTAATTAGATACTGACCGAAAGATTATAAGTATGGTCATTTCAGCCTATAAATCGCATCTTTAGTGACAATATTTACGGCACACATATTTATCAAGGTATTAATTATTATTAATCGTGTTCGAGCCAATCAATATAGCACCTCGCAGAATTTATAGAGGTCCTATGTATTGCACCGGCTGGGAGATGACTATCATTTATTCAACATTTGTTATAACTATATATGAGACTAACATTGGTTTCAGTATCTAATTTATCTGTTGTATATTATTCTTCATGGTAGCAGTTAATAATAGCTATGTATATTTCTTTATAATTTATAAAAAGCTGAATTGAATTTATAATAATAATTACTTTCCTGAAATTTAATATTACTGTTATCTTAGTAATAAATGATTTTATATGGTTTTACAATCACCTTGTATAATACTTGGAAAACAGGCGTATATTTACGATGAAATTGTTTTTATTTGACGTACTAATATTACTTGTTAATTATATGCAAGAAATATACAATACTTAGAACTTATTTTTTTTACGTATAATATTAAAAGATGACACAGACTCTTCGCTTCTTACTAGTGATATGCAATTTATATAATATAGAGTATTTGTAACTTTAATTACTTTCTCTACTTTAATTTTCTCATTTCTAGAAATTAATCAAATTTTCTGGTGACACTATATAATATTTATATATATATATTTACTATATATATGATCTATAATAGGAACCTTTATAGTATCGAGGGTATTAATAGGACACATAGATAGTATTACAAACCACCTAGCAGATTATTCACTAGGAGACTATTTTAAACTCTCGAAACACGGTGTTAACTCTCGCGTGCTAAACACACAGCTTAACGTTTATAATGGTAATCTGTAGCGATTCTCACACTTTATTCTAGATTCGTAGATGTCACCTGCTCTAAATACATTTTCTGCTAGTGCGGATAGTTGAAATGTGACGTTTCCCTCATCTGATTATAGGATAGTTAAAAGACGTCTAATCAAAAGGTTTAAGTCTTCTGACATATTGATGGTTTGTGCTTTCAATTTTAGCCAGTAATGAGACGGGAGTCAACAAGAGTCACTTCCTTCTAATCAAGATTTACGAGAGAGCGAATTGAAGTGCTCTCTTGTCTGCTCATTCTTCCCTCGTCTCTCTCGCCGCGTTCTCGTATGTGTCTGCTTCTCCTTCTCGTCATGTCTCGTCTTGATCGTACGCATCGGAATCCACTCTCTAATTCGCTCGTCATCTTCGTGTCTCGATGCTCGCTCTCGTCTTCTCTCCTCTCTCTCTCTCTCTTTTTCTCTTTATCATGTCATGCGGTACAACTCTTCTCTCGTCTTTCTCTTCTCATCCCTTCGCTCTTATCTAATGCGGGTGGTCTCCTCTCACGTCAGTGGCACTTACTATTCATACAATCTGTTCTGCTTTACTAGGTGCGTCACTTCTTTAGATATTACTATTATAAGGAATATATAAAATCTCGGCATTGAGTCTTACACACTATAACGTAATTATTACCTCATACATGTAACCTACCTGGTTTACTTGATGAATTTGCACTCGATCCTAAGACAGTATGTTTAACGGTATCAAGGAATTTGTTCCATCAACCTTAATCGAACGTATACCCTTATTGATGTATATCGCTTACTTATGACTAATAATAGAATTTGCATGTGTATTTATAAAAGAAAAATATTGGAAATTTTGCAGGAGCCTAATAAAACATACTACTACATTCTTATCTAATATCAGGTTTACTGAATAATAGATTCTAAGGAATTTCAACATAGGCTAGTACAGATAAATATTAATATACAGACACTTTCTTGATATAACTTTAGTAGTGAAGCAGTGCCATAATTTCACTCGACATAATAGAGAACCTCAAAAATTGGCCACATCTCATTTTGTATATAATCTTATTGTATAGGAGGTGCCTAGAGGGTTCGGGGAATATAATAGATATATATTTTATAGGAGGAGAAAAAATACTGACACTAGTTATCAATATAGTATTGTCAAAAATGATTATTAAAGATAATACTTCTAATGACTTGGTCACACTCACTTTTTCTAGAAGCACTTAGTTATATTTAAAATAGGAATATTCAATTAGTTAGATATAACATTAATAAAAATGTGTAAGTAGTACTGGTAGCGTATCCGGATACTAGGGAGTTAAAAGGACCTGCATCACTAATGAAGGTTCTAGGATACAGGGTAGTATTTCTATGGTCCTTGACATACTCGGTCACGATAGGAACTATTGATTTAATGAACGACAATAAACACAATCACTTCATACTCAACATAAGTAAGAAGTCAAAATTCAATATATTCATCTATTAATACGCCATACGTATAACTATTTGAGCATTTAGAAGATTATGTATCTATAAAGTTATAAGGATCACAGTTATATTAGAAGAATTATAGCGAATAGCATGCTATCATATAAAAAGCTATTGAGAAATTGATACCCGGAAGTAGAATATTTGAAGGAAGGTAGTAAAGAACTTTTATAGATAATTACTGGAAGTCTGATCCAATTAATTAAACATTATATAGTAAGTATTATGGTTTAATATTTGATAGTAATCTAATTTTAATTTTTATGCAACCTGATAATTTTGATATATAACATGACTTTCCGTTTTAAATTAGTGTGATGAGGATATTAGTAGCATTTAAATAAGGTGATTAATTATTTTCCATTTATATCCTTAAATATTGTTAAAGAATGGATAAAATATATATATTAATATTATATACTATATATATATATATATATAATATGCTATATATAATATATATATATATATATATATATATATATATATATATATATTAATATATATATATAATATTATATATATATATTATATATATATATATAAATTATATAAATATATATATATATAATATATATATATATATATTAATATATATATATATATATCTCTTTTATTATACATGTTTAAATATATATAATATTTTGGATTTTTGTTACATTTATGGCTAGAATCCGCAAAAGATAGAATGTAAACTAAAAACAATAAATATACAGGAAAATAATAACATTTTTGATTTTTCGGGAAGTAATTTCATCGAAGAAACTTAAAAAAAATATTTTATTCTAAATATTTATTAATAACTCCCTTAAATATTAGTAAAAATATTGTTTTGAGTGCTTCGCTCTGATTGGCCCTTGAAACTGCATTAGTCTCTAGTGGCAAAAGTTACCAAATACCGTTTTTGGAGAAATAATTATTTTTCTTTTATATCCTTTCTAGGGGGTTCGAGCCGACGGAGGGACAGAGGGGGGGACGAAGTCCCCCGTCGTCCCCGGTAGGCCGAAACCCCGACTCTTTCCATCGTTCCTTGTTTACCCGTGGGCATTCGTCCGTTTAAAAAGAAAAAAAATTCAACAGTTTCATCTGTTAAGTTTAGTCCGTAGTAAGCGGATGCTTCGAATTGTCAAAAAACTGTATTATTTTAAATATTTTAACAAAGTTTTAATTTGTTAAAAGCTTTATTTGATATACTTTTATTGGGACTCTGCCTAGGAAGTATGTTAAGCTGATTTAATAAATGATATTTGTTTTCGTGTAGCTGTTATTAGTTTTCTAGTTACATGCCTAAGTTTTCGGGATGCTGACCTATATATAGTATATATATAAAATTATATATTATATATATATATATATAAGTATATATATATAATATTTATATATATATATTATATAACGTTATATATATATATATATATATTATATATATATATATATATATATTATTTAAATAATAGAAAAAAATAAATGATAATTAAATATATATGTGCGTTGTAGCAGATCTAAACAGTCTTTTATTTTACGGATGACGATGCGCTGTGGACGCGGATGCGGTATGTTTAATCATATATTATATATATATATATATATATATATATTTATATATATATATCTATATATATATATATATATATATATATAATATATTATGTCGAGTTTAGCCACAATCTATTATATAATTGTTACCAGGGTGTGGGACTGGGGAAACCCAACTCAAAGGACCCCATCACTTTTTCCCTAACCTCCGACTAATGAAAGAGATTTTATACATGGATTATATACTTTTTGCACTAGTATTGACATTCAAATATAGGAAGGTTGTGCTTGGGAGACATCAATTTTTCTGCCTTTTCGACTTTTCTGCTGAGAGTCTGTTTTCTCTTTTCATCCATATAGTGTCCCGCATTTTTGACACAAATAC
Source organism: Trachelipus rathkii (assembly GCA_015478945.1). Taxonomy (NCBI): domain Eukaryota; kingdom Metazoa; phylum Arthropoda; class Malacostraca; order Isopoda; family Trachelipodidae; genus Trachelipus; species Trachelipus rathkii. The sequence goes on from JABUQX010067299.1 coordinate 78,937, forward strand.
TCTCTCACTTGGAACACTTATTTGAGGACGGGCCAAGTATTTTCCTTGCAAGTTTTATTAACAGCGTGGGTAAACATTTTGCTTTTGCTAATTAACACTCCACCTTAACTGATAGGATCGTCATTGATTTGTATCTAGTCGTTTTTGTTGGTGATAGTTTCAACATTTGCACTGCATCTTTTGATATGCGTGTGTTCCTTCATCACTGCTGGACTGTAAAAATTCTTTCAGTGATCTGTTATTGATTTACTTGTAGAAAATTTTGTTTCTGTAGATTTTGTTTTTTTTTTTTCGCTTTTAATATGCGAATTAATAGACTGTCGGATTGAAGTTTTCCTTGCAAAGTTTACTCAAGCGTGGGTGAACATTTTGATTAACTTTCCACCACTGATTGGATCATCATTTGAATCTAATCGTTTTCCTTCGGTGATATTTTTCAATCATTTGCACTACATCTTTTGGTAATGCGTGTGTTTCTTCATCACTACTGGAACGTAGAAATTCTTCCAGAGAATCTGTTATTGATTACTTGTAGAAGGTGGTTGATTCTGTAGATTTTGTTTTTTCCTTTTAAGCGTGGCGAATTAATAGACTGTTCGGATTGAAGTTCTTCCAATGGCAACACAAAGTAACGATTTTAACTAAAATTTAATTTAATTAACTTAAATTAAATTAACTTAAATTTCCAACGAGAACCAAAGCGTTTTTTTCTACCTCTAGTTTAATTACATCTTTCATTCTTTTTTAAACCGTCATCAATTTTCATTTGAAGATGGTTCAAAATGCTTCTTAGCGTTGAGATTATCTTAATTAAGATATGAATTTTTTGAATGGCCTTCAACTCTTTACATTTTCATTCTTTTCTTTTTCAGTTTCATCTTAAGTTTTTTATTAAAAATTCTTGTTATCCAAATCTCGACAATAAACATCCACGCAACATCCGCAGGGCAAAGCGCTGAGCGGATGCGGATCTTTAATAATGTGCGGATGCTCCGCGATGCGGATGCGGATGTTACCTGCATCACTATAATATATATATATATATATATATATATATATATATATATATATATATATATATATATATATATATATATATATATAATAATCTTATATATATAGTATATATAATATATATATAATATATATACTATGAATATATATATCTATATATATTATATATATATTATATAATCATCATCATCAATTTTTCGTTTTTGTACGTACGTGACGTTTAGTATTTTTAGGACCTCGGCAAATGTACTTTTCTGCATGCAATTATTAACATTTACTATGCTAATAGTAAGGTCGGAAAGCTATAAAAAAAACAAATAACTTTCTCTAGCTGTCACGGTCGAGGCCTATTCTGAACCTCTACTCAAATTTACTTAGAATGTTTACATTTTGTATTCTGACAAGTATACGTTTCATCAAATTCATGTTATTACAATTTTGCATTACCATGTCGTAGCAAGGAGCATGCCTATGGATATGCGGTATACATGGTAACCATGGTACTAATTCCTTCATTTATTATGCACGTTATTTAACATTTACCAAAATCATTTACTATGCACATTTACTAAATCATTTCACAAAAGCCAAAACTAATATTTTCGTTGTTTTAATAGTTTCGGTTCTTGTCTTCACCGCAAGTTTCTGCTTTTTTGTCTCTGCATCCTAGTTGTGGGTTTTGCATGCACTGCCCAGTCGATAATTAAACGGTATGGAACCTTGATTGCCATTGGGCAGTGACTGTTACAATATTACATTAGCCAACCGCGTGAGCTGACACAAAATGTTTTCGTTAGTTTTAATATAAGTTACTGAAAACAAAATTGAGCTTGTCGATATATATATATAATATTATGTATATATATATATTATATATTATATATATATATATATAATATATATATATATATATATATATATTATATATTATATATATATATATAACTAACATAAATAAAATCCATCTGGTGGATTTCTGACATTGAATTACAACTTTCTGAAAGTGTCATCCATAAAAATATAACAATTAGCAGATCTGAAGACAGATTAAGAAATGTTGCTGATGAAATAGGTAAAATATAATGTCTTTTGTTTTTTAAGTAAGTTTTAAAACTATGTAAAGTTTTTTTGATGAATGTCATTGTTTCACAGTGTATAATCTAAAAGCGTACGTTACATCAAACAATGCTTAAATATTTTTATATTTTTCATAAAGAATTTTACACCCATATACTTAAATGCAAATTTTACATCTGAAGTTCTCATATACTTAAAATTTTACTAAGAGTTCATTAGAATTTCTATCTTACACTAACTTTAGGTAGAAATTTTGGCTCATGTTCATTACCCCTGTCCAATGAACCTGAAGTCAATTTTTTTTCCATAGTTATGTTATCGAGGTGGGTTGTTTCTTGCTCGCGAGTATGTGACAAGTTTATGTTTATATGTAATTTGTTGTTTTGTTGTTTATTGAAACTATGGAAAGTGAAGTAGGCCTAAATTATATAATAATACTATAAGTTTGGTTACATTACGTAAGGTTATGTTACGTTAAGTAAGTTTATTTTAAGTTACGTTAAGTAGCATAGATTAAAACTTTTTTTTGTAATATTTTTAAAGGTGTGAATCTCTTTTTATTACTACAGATTTATTTTTATTTTTGTCAATGTTTGTCCGGATTCCAATGGCAACTCGATAGCGACATGCGATATGTATAGAAGGAAAAAGGGGGAACAGGGATAAAGACAATCTGAAAATTTTGATTATTATATGGTTAATAATTATGATATAATTAGTAATTATTTTAAATATATATATTTAATTAAAGAATTGTAACATTTTTAAAGGTAGTTAATAACATATTTAAATAATTAAAATTCATTTGTTTAATAAAATGCATATTAATTCTCATTATCAGTTGAAAACATTATTATAAGCTATTCCTGAAAATTTCATAGTATTGAGACCTTTTCAGCTTGAATTTTTAAATTATATTAAATATTTTCTTGTGTTACAATGACTTTTATAGCTTTTCAACAATAAGTTAATGTATATAACACATTAAAAAGTTAAATTTTTAAGTGTGTGAAATAAAAATAAAAGGTATAAATTGAAAGTTCATTATTATTATTTTTTGATGATTATATATATATTATATATATATATATATATATATATATATAGTTATATGATATATATATATATATATATATATATAATATATATATATATATAATATATATATATATATATATATAATATATAATATATAAGAGGTAGAGTAAAAAAACTGAACTTTTAACTATAGAGGTAGAGTAAAAAACAGAACTTTTAACTAAACTTTATTATTTTATATGATACAACATATTACATAATGGCACCTTCAAATTACCTTCCTTCGGCTGTCACGCACTTTTCCAGCGCTCTTACCACTGTTCGAAACATCTCTGTAAACTACTTTTGTTACCTCTTTCAACCCACGCGTCGTAGCACTTTGAATTTCTTCTGCTGACTGAAATCATCGCCAATTTAACAGACCCTTCATACGAGGGAAAAGATAGACATAAGCTGGAGCCAAATCTGGGGAGTAAGGAGGTTGAGAAAGCACAGGTACGTGGCTGTTCGTCAGATATTCAGAGACCAGGAGTGAATCCGGGCATTGTCATGGTGCATTACCCAATTTTTATCTCCCCAAAGCTTAGGATGTTTTCGTTGGATTGAGTCACGAAGACGACGGAGAATATCAAGCAACATATGCTTGATAACTGTACGAGCCTGATGTATGAACCCAAAGTACACGAGACCTTTAATGTCAAGAAGACTTCCAGCATGACTTCCCCTTTTAGAGATCTGCTCGAACCTTTTTTTTCGTGTTGAACTCGGAGACCACTCAGAGGTCTGACGCTTCGTTTGAGAGTCGTACAGGTAACTACGTCTCATCCCCAGTTAATACCCCAATCAACAATCCTCGATCCGCATCCACCATAGCAATGAGCTCTCCGCTTATTTAGGTCCGCTCTCACACTGCTCCTGGGTGAGGAATCTTGGGACAAGGTGTATACATACGCGGTGCATCTTCGAGTCTTGTGAGAGGATCGCGTGACAATTGCCATGAGGAATCACGACAATATTGGCAACATCATCGATGGTCTGCCTCCAGTCAGTTCGGATTATCTCTCGTACTCTAGCAATGGTGTCATCATTACGCGCTGTTGATGGTCTGCCAACAGGCTCCTCATCTTTTAGCGATTCTCACCCTTCTTTAAAGCGCGTATACTACCCGTAAACTCAGGTTCGCTATAATAATTCATCAACATGCACCTCCTTTATCAAATTGAATGTTTCTGTAAACATTTTCCATAATTTGGCACAGAATTTAATGTTTGCTCGTTGCTCAAAGGGGCCATTCTTGATTAACACTTTCCGACAACACACAACGACAGTGCATCAAAGAAAACTGAATGTAAACACCGACACATGCTCAGCACTGTCATACGTTGTTGATACACGTCCTTACATGTCTGCGAGCACATTTCTCACAACACGCGCTTATTACATTGTAAGAAGATATGAAGACTAATCGAAATGTTCCGGTATTTTTTGACTCTACCTCATATATATATATATATATATATATATATATATAATATATATATATATATATATTTATATATATATATTATATATATATATATATATATATATATATATATATAAATTATATATATATTATATATATATATATATATATATATATATATATATAGTATATATTATATATATGTTTGCCTTTTGAAATTGCTCCATCTTTTTTTAAAATATCATCAACTGTTTTTACAAAGATTAAGTAACACTTGTGCCAGTTTCTTGCCGTTTCCCGAAATGAATTAAAGCCGTTTTCGTTTTGGCAATACTTCTTACGAATTCTTGCGAAAAATTAAGAACGTTCTCAAAAAAAATCGTCGTTTTGTCAAATTTTAAGAAAAATTTTTGAGAGATATTCTCAACAAACGTAAGAATTTTGACAAATTTCGTAAGATTGCTTATTTCCCTATCTTACCGAAAATTCTATTCTTACGAACAAATGTAAACAAAGAAGATGGCCAGAAAGCCGTCAAGAAAATTTTTTTTTCTTTTAATTTTTTTTTTTTTTTTTTTACAATGGAATCATTTAATGACTTTAAGAGTAGTGAGATTGTGTCAAAT
>JABUQX010067300.1:0-33459 GCA_015478945.1 Trachelipus rathkii
TTTTATGATCATATAATTTTAAAAGCTACAATTTAATGTAGGCTTATATTTATTAATATGTAACATATTTAAAGGGATACTAACGTCCATAAAAATACAAATAAAAATTATGACAATATAAAATATATTGTAACATAAACTTAATGTAAATTTTTATTTTTAGGTGTCGTTTGCCCTGTATGGAGTATGTGATAAGTAATACCCGCGCTTATATATGAAGCCGGGCCCTACGGCGTACGTAGTACATATTTCACTACGTATATGTACCGTATTCAGTATACTTACTGAGCCACCTTAATATATATGTTATATTATTTATATAACATCATCTATCCCTCTATTGAGGTATTACTAGTAGATCACGCGTATATATAGTTACTGGCTCGTTCCGTATAGCAGGTTTTATACCTTGACCTGTGATATATCGGTGTAACCCTCATACTAGTATTGTAGAGTCGTCTAGCACCTACTCACTTACCCTATAGTATATATATTCCCGTACCTGTTATCATTATTAATATTAATATCTATATATACGAAGTAACAAACCACTCTCACTACGTTTATTCTATGATGTATTTAGTACTGAGTATATATTCAGTATCGCTGTACATACAGAACTCACGCATTTAACTGAAGAACCACTGAACAGAGCACATAAACTTTAATTCCTAACCGAATGTCATCGCTGTTTTTGGTATGTGCATGAGCGCCCTCACAGCAGAGCAAGAATACATCATAGCGGAGAAGAGCAAGCTATAAAAACAACAAAACTAGCAGATCGCGTATACAAAAAGGTGTGTACATGAATCGTCAATTTTGAACACCTCTCATTGTACGTCGCCAGAGAGTGGAGGCTGGCCGGGTCTATAATGACGATCAAAAGAGAAACTTTTGATGAGATTAACTCCGCGGTAAATGATATTGGCCTGAGTACTGCTGAAGTGGATGTGGCGCCGATGGCACTCTACAACGTTTCAGCTACTATAGCCTGAAAACTCAGAGTGTTTTTAAATGTTTGTATAAATTATAGCCAAATGAAACACTTGCACTCATTCAATTTTTTTAAGATTTTTTTTAAAGAAAACTGCTACTTGGCGTAATTGTTAATATGACACGATAAACTTCGAGCTTGTGCCAATTTGGCCTCCATATTTTATCCTTTACTTGATATAACATATTATACTTTTCAGCTCACCCTGCACCACTTTTGCCATCAATATGCTTAATAAATCCGGCCGGTTTGATCACTGTTCATCATGGAACTCAGGGGCCATAGCGGTTCACCTATGTGTTTTTCCTCATACTCTTATCCACAAGGGTTGCATATCGGCCTCAATGTTGAATTGTGAGTGACCCAGACGAGATTGTCTCAGGTCGACTTTTCCTCATACACTGTCGTAAGTGATCTCTTTATGTTGGGACTGGAGAGAATAAATTTTTTCTATAATTATGCACCATGTTCGAATCTCCATTAGCAGCGAGGAGACTAGCCACAGCCCTAATTTGAGGATTATGGATATTATAAAACTAGTAGTCAATAAATTACTGTGCTGTTGAGTATTTGTATCAATCATTAGGACAATATCGATGCGTTTGTTAGCGGTCCTACTGGTTCTTCTCTTTAATCTTTATATCTTTTTTCCTATTCTTATTATTTCATTCTTTTCACTCATTATCTATTAATCTGTTGATTTTATTCTTCACGTCCCTTTATTTATTATTTACCTCCTTCATGGGCTTTTAGGGGCTTGGAACGGATTATTAATTTCCCTTTATTTTTTCACTGAAAGGGGAATTATTTTTCACTCTTTTGCCCACAATTCTCCTATGCCTTCTATTGCCCGTGATCTTTATTTTATTTAGGGTTAACTTAACCGTATCTACCACATATTATTATTACTATAGGCAGTCCCTCTATGCGCGGCATGTATTTATTTTATTGTATTTTATTTCTCATTTTATTGTGAATTTATTTATTTAATTATTGACTTTATCTCCATTAAATTATTTATAAATCTGGTTACAGTGGTTATACATTACGTGTTACATATGCTTAGTTCGTGCAATAGCCTTAACCTAATACCAACAGAACAATATACTCAAATACACATCATGTTCTTCCTCGTTAAATTGTTTTCACGTCTACCCAGGGTCTATTTTGGCTCAGATTTGTGCTTGGATCCTCTCATCTCTACAATGGAGCTGTTCGTTTACATCAACTAACGTACGAGTACTCTGTAAACTATCTATAGGATCGATCAACAAGAACGCATCACACTCTACTCTGGGCCTTTACATACGACATACCAGCTTTTGTGGGTCGCAGTTATAGCATACAATTATATAATATTGTATATCTAAAATAGGTGTCCTTCCTCTTGCCTATAGATAATATTCTACGAGGCCTGTCCACTTGTGCATCATTATGTTTTTTTTTTTTTCGGATCGCAACTTGTCTAGTCACTCTCTGATATGCTAAGCTGTGCGACCATACGGTGTGTGGAGACTCGCCCACCACTTTGGGGTCTCACCCCCATATAATCTAACTATCTATGCACAATTTGCACACAGGGGTATACTCCCCTGGGCAAAGGTTACTTTCCGCCCAGTTTTTTACCGTGCACTAAAGTATGATAGAATACTACAATTTAACGTCTTTTTCTTCGTCCGTATCTTGCACATAAAATGTTTTTCTCTCCCTTTTAGATAAAGGTTGAACACCTCATAATTATTCTTTGCATTTATTTGTTTCTTTCTCCTTTTTCTCTTTGTTTGCGCAACTCCACACCGAGAAGACATCGTGACACTAACGCTTATTTTTAAATTCTTTCTCGTACATTCTCGCTCACTTATTTCTACACTTAAGTTAACCCTCGTTCGGCCTGTACTGTCGCCTACTCCTCATTGTGGTAATCCGAGAATATCTTTTTTTTGTACTCTCCTCCAGCTTTTCACTCCCGCTGTTCCTCTTCGCGGGCATACTTACTCCCTTTTTCAATACCTGTTTTTTTCCCGCACTTTTACGTCACCACCTCGCATCTCGCTTCGCGATTGCGATCACGCCTTTTATTCTACTAACCCAAACTGCAGCGCTGCGTGACTGCTCACATCGTCGACTATCCAACCCCGGCACTCCCCCATTTTCCATCTTTTTGATCACTAAATCTTAAACTCCGCTCACATCACAACCTTATTGAGCCACATAGCCTCCACACACACCACATCACCTATACCGTCACCCACCTTTCCGTGGAGCCCCTTCAACTCACCTACCTCCACATTGCAATTATCTTCTTACTTTTACTACATATTACCGTCTTCAGTTTTTCTATACTTTGACCCGCGCGTCTTCATATAATTGTGAAAGGCATAGGAGTTACGCCACTACTTTATATTTGTATCCAGGACCTTATTTATTGTATATATGCCCCCAGCATATTTTGTACTGCTGCTACCTTATATAGGGGCTACCACTTTCCCTCGATTTTCCAAATGAATATTTATATTACTCGCTAAACCAGCTTCTATTTCCGGAACCAGTTCCAAGGATCCGTAACCGAACTAACCAAACTTAATTTTATCATAGAGGACAATTTTTTATTTTTTCATCGTAAGCAGTGTGATTAGAAACAAGAATTTATATATTCTAAATTACTTACCCGTATCAGTTTCTCCTTCAAAAATATTTGAGAAGAGAGACTCGCTTGGTCTCGTCCGCAAAAGCACACATACAGTCGTTTCCCTATGAAACGCGCCTCTTTTATCAGTTTTGTAAATGCCCGCAAATGGTGAATTTCTCAACAATAAATTATCTTTGTAGAATCCACAAAATTTTTTTGTTTCTTGCTCCTCAACTGGCAATCGAAAGGTAGATTTACAATGCACATCTATTGTATATATAAACACCATTTTTCGTGGGTGTGTTACCACAACTCCACCTCACAGACTCTCATTTTTCGCATGTGACCACTTCCGTGCACCGCCTATAAATGTAAAGCGCACGACTTACAAGTTTTGTATGTTTGGTTACTTATTGATGATGGTTTTAGCATCACTGCAACTTATTGAGGTCAAACCTTTTAGTAAACACTGTGTGCCACACCGTCAAATCCACGCGCAAATTGAGCGGTTGACCCTGCTTGTAGAGCAAAGAGTATAACATCATGGGGCTGCACGTCGTGTGTGTGACTCGCTCTTTAGAAAGCATCTGATGTGTGACATCGCACTGCCCTCATAGCGAGCTGGCACCGACCAGCCTCCGTTTTACCACTACATTTAATGTGTAGAAAGGGGTTGGGATGGCTACGGGCTCACACACACACCTTTTTATAGCCTCCTCGCGAGATGCAAAAAGGGACTGTTTTTCACAGCTCATCGTTTATCATTCCCATCATCGGTCCCAATTGGGTCGATTTCACTTCTGTCATCGTGAGCCCTTGCCTCCGCCGCCTGCAGCATTCTCACCGGTACTCACGCTCGCGCCTCTTTATTGTTTCCTATTTTCTTCACTACTGTTTCATGTCCACTAAGATGGATAACAACATCGTTGCCTGTCCAAATCACACACACTGGTTCTCCTTTATTCAACAACCTCCCACATGATCTCTTGTTAGCCGTACAAATATACTTTTTTTAGCCAATATGTTGCACCTTCCACCACACGAGCGCACTTATCGGCAGTTACTATTTCCTAATGCTACGCGACTCTCCATTCTCTCCTCCGAGTGCTTGGTCAGACAACACCTACACACCTTTCTCTGCCTAATTTGTCAGCTCTCGCCCTCTCCCTCGAAGAATTCGTGTGCTGTCTTTACCTAAGTACGCCCACTTTTCCCTGGCCAGTTTAAGCGCCCCTTGGTCGTTTTACTGTCGCCCGCAGCGTTGACGTCCCTTAATTCGCACGTGTTTCTTGTCGACCTACACCTCTTAATGTACTCGATGCGCCTCAGTTGCCCATCATTGTCTTCAAATTCCTCGAATACTTACAATCTGCTTCACACTCCCTGAACTCATTGTATCGATCACTCCTTTTTATCTCCTTCTTTTGTCTAATACCTTCATTCATAGTACTCTTTACACGCAGTCCCGCGCATATTCGTTCTTCTATCGATCCTGTTGCTACTCACAGGGTCATCATGGTCCACAAAACCATGCTCTCAGCATGCTCGGTACTACCGGACAGTACCCTACTCTGATATATATAGTACATCTCATACTTTATACTACAGAATCTTGAATCCTTCACTATTATTTCCTCTATCACTATCACATGGGCATTGCATCTTTAGATTTATATACTATTGAGATGAAAATATAAATATGCTCACGTATTATAAAGGACGATAGGGTCAGGCTGTTAATAAAGTACGAATACATAGTAGTGAGGTGGTTAAGTAATTATATACCATTTTATGAACTCATAAAGATAAAATATAATTTAAATCCAGCAAAATTTTTGAATCATGCCCATTATATATATTACATAGATAATAATAATTAATAATAATATAATAATAATCGAATCAATAAATAAATTTAATTCATAATATATTCTGTAGAATAAAGATTCAAATGACGACATTAGTTATGTGATTTGAATGATAATAAACATATTAATATACAACTTTTTTAATGATTCAAACATCATACTATACATCCAATTACATTAATAATTATAATGAATTAATTTAATTTATTTGATACATAAATATATATAGAAATCTTTCAAATAAACTCTCTAATTTAATAAAAAAGTACTAAGCTTAGAGTTTATGATATGATAGTACAATATTTTTGGTTGATTATTCGATGAAGATGTTGGTAATCAATGACTACTACCATCAAATTTGGTATTTTACCCAAACTATTTGTTCTCCATCATTCTCCTTTAGGCTGGGCTTCCCAAGACAACTCTTCTGAATTTTATTAGACTCTTCCTGAGACCATATGTTCTGTTTTCTGGGAAAGCCTCTTGCTTTGATTGGATTGTAATATTTTAATAATTTGTTCTGTATAAATATGAGGAGATCTTGTTGATATACCCAATTCAAAGAACCGCAGGTAAAATATACAAAGTATTTTTTTGTACAATACCTGCACTCTTTAATGTGTTGACCTGCCTTGGCTTGTTGCCGATATCGTGGATTCTGCCGCATATGCAGCCAAAAGCCTTTACTCGTTTGAACTCTTATATAAGTTGTGCTTTTCTTGTTCATTACTTTCTTTTTCTTCTTTTTCTTCTTTCTAACTCTTGGACCTCTATTCTAAAGTATTTCGGTGAATCCTTCTCATGGATGTCATAGGTCTTATGACCTCCCGCACAATTTAACATAATAACTTTCGGACACTCCACTCGTCACCCCACCACCACTTCATCTTGGAATGATCTACAAAACACAGTTTATATGCCCCCCCATTATTTAATTTTCCCCACCCTGTGCAAATCACAACGTTGGAGGAGTTCGTCTCTTCTTGTATCGTTTGTTGCTTTTCTATCTATTTCAGATACACCCTCACTCATTCCAATTACTGAGACGTGATTAATATTTCACTCAGTGATTTCTCGGATTGCCCTTCGCTAACAAGTAAAATAACTTCTTATTTCTGGTGTGTGGCCTAGTATCATAAACCAACGGTTCCTTTCCACATTAAGGCATATATGTCTACCAATTGTAACTACTACCAGAGTGTATTTTCTTCATCTTTAACTCATCTAATGCAGAACTTCAATACTCGTTTAAGTTTCATGTGCGGAACCTTGGTTTATAAACTCCACTTTATCTCGCCTACTACCCTATACGCAACGGCTGCGCCCCCTATATAAATCCCTCTATCCACATGAGCCAGACCTGAGAGCATGAGACCTCTTTATTTTCTTTGTTTCCCGTCTTCTACGCGGTTCGTTTTGAAGTCACACAACCACACATCTATATGGTTGTTAATGAGCTCCTGCGTATCAATGTCTTTTTTGAAACCTAGCCCACGGAGGTCTTGGTTTGTCCTGTGGCCACTCACGATTTCTGCCAGAGATTTTGCGCTCCGTGTCCTCTCAGAAACTCGTTCCGCTTCTTATTACCACTTCCACTCTTGTTCCTACAATACCATATATCGTAACACGCCACAGGCTTAACAAGGACTTTTTGTATTACTTTCTGACCTTACGCAACTTTTTGAACGCTCACAGTCCCTCGCAGCTCCCATTCATCTCTTCACTTCATCCACTTCCTTGTATTTAAAACCACAGTTCTTCTATCTCTATTGTTTCTTTTGTGAAGTTCGCTAATATAGTCTGTCTCACGATCTCCGATGTTCATCATATCAATTGATATTTTTTCGATGTATTGCTAAGATGAACTCCACGCCAAGTTGTCTCCTAATGTCAACACCTTTCCAACATTCCTGATTAGAAACTTCTCTACTCACTCTTAGAGTTGTTTCCTTAATTTTCGCGGGTTGTCATGCCACATCCAGCTTCCTCACTTACTTTAAGTATTGTCATTATGCATTCTACCATGTCATAATCAGAACCCGGTTCTACCCCTTCATAGTGATATCCTGTACCCGATTGAACTCACTACTTTCCTACTTAGTGTGGAAGATAACTAGTTAGTCTTCCAAAAGCCTAATAAACTTTGTATTCAGATCCAATAGAGTGCTTAATTGTTTTGCAGAACGTAGCATCATTTCCGTATCGAGAAACGAGTTCGATGAATTCTAAAGTCTGCCCAGCAGTTTTTCTACCCTTTTGTTCATTAATTAAGAAAAGAGTGAGTAGAAATGCATATAATATGTGGGCGACTGCACTTGATGTCATGACAGAATTATAGTCCATATCGAGTTCAGATTGTACCCTGTGTTTTGAATGCTTCGTTAACACTCCCCTGTCTGTTCCCTCCTTTGGAAGAGGCAGACATGTTATTGCTTCTATCTCCTCCTTTATGTCTACTCACTTTGTCAATTCTCGCATAGGGCTTGAGATCCTGAAACCTCATAATACGATTGTTAAGGATACCCAAACTATCCTCCTTCCCTGCTACGTGAGTATTTTCCTATTGCTCATTGCTAATTTAATCCCCCTCTTGAGATTTCCATCAAGCAAATGTTTAACCTTGTTCGACTCTTTTGCTTTTAACTCTTGGCTCCGTCTTTGATCTGACAAAATTCTCCGCGAGGGTTACACTGATGCCTGTCCGGAACCTATCCTCTGTTGTATATAATAAATTTTAATTTTAATATTCCCCGGAGGGCGAGATGAGCATCTATACGAAGATAGAGTCAGACATTTCACATTTACGCGAGCTTTGTTAACCTTGTTTGGCCAGAATGTTTAAATTCTTAACGTGGTCGGATTGCTTTGTGCGCTTTTAGTCGCTCACCCCGAGATGTAGTGGCTGAGGGTATTTTGTGTCCTTGTGTTATTTTAAATTATCAAGCCATTTTAGCATTGAAGTCCCAGCGGTTCGCAGGCAGCTCCTGTCGCCTCAAGACTCTTGATGCCCTATTACTTTTTTCTCCACCTTTCCTCAATAATGCAATAATGGCGAGAGATTAGTTTTCTCGGAAACCTAGTGTGTTTACTTGGCTGTTTTGGTCTCCGCTTTTCTTACAGTCTTTCCCACAACAGCAAATGTTTGTGTACGGAGTACATCGCCGCGGCTCTGCACGGGCTCGCACGCGTCCTGGCGATTCTTGCTCCCGATCTCGTCCCCTCCGTGCATGTACCACTTGATGGGTCTACCGTCTGGGCTCTCAGGACTCACCCTCGGCTTCGCCTTAGCTATGGTGGAGTTCTTAACGAGGTGTTCTCTTTGCCAGTATATGTTGTTTCTGGTATTGAATTTTTCATCAATACTTGGGAGTCTTTATTGCGTAGTACGGTGATGATGATGCGGGACCAAAGGGAGGTCAGCTTTCCCAACCGAGATTAGCTTCGTCATGAGTGATGTCGTTACCAGTCGCATATTGACCCCAGGGGAAAGGAACCGCTAAACGTGTCGTTGTTTGGTGTTTGTCTCCGATGACCTCAGATTACTTGTTCGGCTTTTTGTTTTGGGAAATCTGCTTGTTGGGTTCCACAGCTTGCGGCGTTCTCCTATTGTAACTCGTCCCAAGATTAGGTGTCAGTTGTGCCGTCTTCAGATGGCGAGGTTACTTTGTATGTTCCTGCCTTGATGGGAGCGCTTTGTATATAATGTTTGTTCCTGTAATCAATTCTTATCTGACACCTTAGTTCATTGTTCTTTGTCGAGTGTGTATAGTCTTCGTATATTGTTGGACAAGTTTATCAAGCGGCCGATTTAATCAGATCCATGACATTGTTCTATTTGTTGTTGAGATGGGTTGTTCTCAGATTTAAGACCTGTTGTATTCCTTTTCGCGTCCATCTTTGTTCCGTCATTTGATCATGTTTTGTTGGACGCCTCTCATCGTCTTGTTTCCTGGTGCATTTTTTAAATTCAAAGATGTTCATTGTCTATTGTATTGTGTGAGCCGCCAGTATTTCACTACCCACCTCAAACTAGCATTTGTTGTTTCTCTGGGCCTCTTGTCCAAAAGTAAGTAAAAAACCGCGTACATTCAGTAGCTCTCCTCATTGAGCCCATACTCTCCGCATGCAAGCCTGCTGCATTCGGCTTCCTGTATTTGCCAATACTTCCTTGATTTTTTGTTAGTATTTTAATTTAATTTGCAATAAGTGTGTAAATCAAGTCTTGATTTACAGCTTAATAGTTTGCCCTCAGCATCGGTTGTTCCGCCTTCCCATATAAAAAGCTATGTCTTGCCGGGATTGTTGTCGGTACGAAGATTTCATCATTAAGCAGCATTTTTTCATCAATTATGTAAACTTAAATATGATAAGGGGAAAATATAGCTCAAGTATACTGGCCAGAAGGTCTTGTTGCTACCACGCGCGAATTGAATCGTTGGACGAAGTTAGCATTTGTGCCGTCTTTTTCTTACCGTCCTCTCTTTCCACAACTCTTTTGTTGAGACTAATAACCTAGGTGGGTACTGCCCTAAAACCTAGAGGTGAATCAAGACTTACAGGAGAGCGTGAGGTGGCTTTTTTTTGCAACTCTCGTTGACCCTGTAACATGAAGAATTTTTTTTTGTACTATCCTGAATGAATTTTCTCGATGGCTGCCAATAGTCCAATCCAGCTATAACGGTCGAGAATATACTTATGAGGCGCTCCAGTTTAGGTTGGTATATGTTAACCGTTCATGATAAATGGGTGGTAACGTACCCCCTAGGTGGGACCTAAACCGTTAGTGTATATCTATGTAGGTTCCAGCGTGCTGTTCGAGATAAGTCTAATTTATCCGTTTTTGCTTGTCATCATTTGATCGGTTTTCACTCTGTGCTGTTTTCTTTGGGGTGTACTTAGTGTATAGACTTATGACAGTTGTGGGTCTCTTGGGTGAGTTGTTGTTTAGTGTATTGTTGTGTGATTGTGTGTCCGCCTGTATTTGGCTGCGCCCTGAAGACCTGGGGAGTTAAGGTGTACCGATTGGAGCGTTCTGCATTTGGTGCGGGGACTAAACTAAGAGCCTATTAGATGTGTCTGGGGCTCTGGGGTGCCGTAGTTTGTGATCTAGTCAGTTGTTGGTTGATTCGTGATCTGTTATAATACTTTATATTAAGAGGAATCTATTTTATGGATTATTATACGGCCGCTTTTTCGACCTTGTTGTTGCTGCCGGAGCGTTATAGTATTATCCGCACGTATTTTTTAAGCTCTATACTACATCATTATATTCACTCCAGTATTTGTGGGTTTTTCCGTTAAGTAAAAATTTGAACTTTGTAGTTATTTCATCCATATGATATATATATATAGTCTAGGTATGTATATCATATAATATATATGTTGTCTCTCATAGGTCATCCCTATCATTTATAGGGTTTTTTGACAACTTTTAGGCGCCTTAAGACATTGTGTGCGGGACGTTGGTACTTCCGGTAGAATAGACACTTCCTATTGCAACGTGTATTAATAACACTGTACGTATTATGAGATATAATTGGTATTATTTCATATTGTATATTTCTGTGATACCTTTAGCTTGTTGTAGTAGGTGTATTATACCTTATCTATTTATTATGGTCCCTGGCTGCGCTTTTTAGATAACTTATGAAGGTCAACTGATTCGTTATATGGTATATATTTTATTGGATCTCCAGGTGTGATTTTGCGATCGTCGCTCATGTGATTTGGCTCCATTTCGACTTATATCTGATGTATTTATCTGAGTCGCTAGCGGCGACGTATTTCACCCTCCTCACACGGTTTAGGCGGTTATGGTCTCCTCCGTTTTTAATTAAAATATGTTCTTACGTTGTCAAACTTCTGTCGGTAGATATATCCATCCAGGGGCTAGTGTCTTGGTGTGGCCTCTCGCTGTTGAGCTTACTATTCTGTCTAACAATGTATATTATACTATATAAGTTAATAATTATATATAGATAGATGTTTAACATATTGGCATATATCGCGCCAATGTGTTCATTATTAGAGAATGTCTTACACCTGAGTAACGTAGAAGAACATAATAATGGCCATGTTCACATGCGTGGTGGGGTGGTAAAGAATGGTAGTGATCTGGCTTTCTCTGGATTCTCGTAACGAGCGGTCTGTGTGTGTAAGTGCTCCAGTATAGTGTCGGGTTTGTGTTGTGTCGTTGATGGTAGCGCGTCGTTTTGCGGCGTGTGAGGATGATCATATAGCTTCCTTCGCGGTTGATTCTATATCATGACACCTGAGTCCGCTTTACCTTCTGGCTCTTACATACTGTCCAAAAACTTGGACTTACGGTCTGGGAATGGTCACAAGTATGATCTACGTTTACCCTATATCGCAATCCTTGTTTGCCGGTAGTGGTCCCCCGGTGTGCCTTTCGAAGGCCTCCGTACATTGAGGTCATGTCATAAGGATTGACTTCCAGTGGCGGTCGCCAGGCCTCCTGCCTGTGTCTTTGCCTATCTCGCACCGACTCTTGCCCTACGCTTTTGAGCATATTCTTTCACCAATGGTTGGTTCATTCATCCTCACTATGGTTTTCCTTGATACTTAGATGTTGCTTCTCAATCAGAAGTTAACCTTCCGCAATAATGATTTAGCTTTATTTTTCGAAAAGCAAAAGGTGTTAAATTCGTTAGAGATGATACTCCTGCCGATTTCTTCTCTCAGGCAAACTGTGTTAAGTTCTATATATAGTTGTGAGTGATTCAGAGCTTTTGTTCCATATACCGCATGTAAACATTGACAGGATGCAAACATATTTGGGTTACAAGGACCCTAGTTCTAGAATGACCATTGAACTAAGCTAATACCCACCGTTGGAGAGCTATATATACTATCTCCTGCGCCTTTTTAATGACGCTGCATCTTTGGTTCTGTCGTTTGTTGTGTCGCAGATAATTAGCCTTGCTTTTTACGGGGCTCCACTGTTTTCTGGCGCGCGTGATGGTAGATGGCCGGTGATACATAAGGGATGTATGGTATCTGTGCGGGGGTGGTTGCTAGCTAGAGTTCAGCGTCTCTCTTTACGCATCTGCCTATAATGCTGAGGGCCCCTTTGAGTGGTCCGATGCGCAAGTCTCGCAAGAGCCTTAATAAATACCTTGGCTGATGTTGGGATTTTTATTGGTCAAGAAGCTCAGACATGCTTTTATTATTGGGCGTAAGGCTCTAGCAAGAACTGAGGGTCTTCCAGCGTCCTCAATAAGGCGACTATCCTGATATCAGTAAATTGTCTCTCAGTTGAATTGGTGCGTGCTTTGGTGTGTGGTCCTAGGTTCTGTTTTGTGGTGGTGGTGTTGGTGCTTCGTTCCTGTATAATTTTAGATTTAAATATTCTTGCAGGGGAGGAATCGTAAAGTAGCCGCACATCCCTGTTTATCCGTCCAGCATCTGGAGGGCCTTCGCATTCTGCTCTTTCCACACGGAGGTTGCGAAGCTCTTTTAGAAGTTCTGAATAAGAACGCACCATTGATGATTGAATCCGAGAAGCGTATAAGAAACCTCCCTCCTATACTTGCGCAGGGTGCCGCTTACTTACCTGGTGCCAGGTTTGGTGGAGCCATGTACCACCTTCCGCTTACATCCATCACACCCGCTTGCCATGTGCTTCGTCGTCTGTGTGGGACATATGCCGTCTTGTGGTTTTTGGGCGGTTGGTTAGATGGTTCAAGAGGTGCTGGAGGCTGAGGTCGGGTTCTCTGGCTCAGATGATGTGGCGTCTATTTTATATTGAGATCAGTGGGATTTTGTTCGTGGCAGGATGGAGGATGGTCGTGTAGGTTTTGTTTTTTTGTGTTTTATTTTGTGTTGATGATGTGTCGTAACGCGTGAGATTCTTCGCTTGCTCCTGTCAACCGGTCACAGGCGCCAACATTCCACCGCTTCCTGGGAGGGTGAGGGCATCTCCAGCCTGTTCCTATCTTCGCTCCTCTCCTCTCCGTTGTGCCTCCTTTTTTGCCTCATAATGTTTTCTTTCTCTTATCACGATAACCTGCTTTTCACACTATCTACAAGTCCGAAGTCTTTTAGGTGTTGACCTATACTCTATCCATTTACCCTACTCGTCGACATTTGATAAGATGTTAAAGAAAAGAACATATTACACTAGGAAGAATGGTAAAGCGGAATCTTATAAACTGCCCACTTCTCCGAATAGGATTGTGTCGTGACTTATGGGGCCCGGAGTCGTCCTCGGGGTCGCGCGTACTTCCGGGTATTTGTGGCGCCCGTGAGGACAAATACACTGCCACACCGGGTGCTTATGACAACTGAACTATCCCTCCGAGGCAGTATTTTTGGCCCTCACTCGCAAGATGTAGCTAGGTTTCTAGTAACATGAGAAGCGAGAAGTTTTAATTCTTTAGCTTCTCTAATGTTGTTATTTTGGTTTGCTTTCTTTCCTGAGGGCAACTTTGGAGGGTGGATCCCTAATTAGAGTGTCTGATACAGTTCTAAAGAAAATCAATTGGAATACCTTCAAATTACCTTCTTTCAACCTTTGTGTGATTGTCGCCTTCCGAACGGGACACCTTCGCGTTGCTTTATAACTGTCTTGAATCTCAAATTGTTTTCTGGCTTTGGAGGCATCAGCCTTCAGTTTAATACGTATGCACCCCGGCATATTCGTCCTATACGCCCCTCCCTCTTTCTGTCTTCCCTTTGCCCGTAAACTTCCTCAATGTTGTTGTTTTTCTTCACACGCCGCTAACATGCGCGGATGGTTATTCAATCCTCCTTGGAGAGAGGTGCAAGATAAATGCTATTGTGAATTTGAGGTTATATGTTATTTAAGAATGTTTTCTTTCAAATGCGATTCCATTGAGTGGATATGAAGCAAGTTTACAAATTATTTACATCTCTGATACCACTGAGATCAATAAATATTTCACCATAGACCAAGAGTGCAAGAAAATTTAAAAGAATTCATATCATCGTGATGTTAGGAAAGTCATGTTCAGCAATGGATAGATTTGTCAATTTTGGAATGGTTTGTTTCAGGAGGTTGTTGATTGTGATTCACTTGCATCATTCAAGCTGGGAATGGGTAGATTCTCTTTTCAGTTTAGCAGTTACAAATTTATTCATTTTAATTAGAATTAGTTATGCAATGTCTATTTCCTAGTTTGATTAAAGAATTTTTCTATGACTAACATTTAATATAAAATATTTGATCCTGTAGTGCAGAGAATATTTGAGTTAGAAATCTTTTTTAATGGTCTGAAATTTCTCTATTTGCGTTTTTAAATCTTAAAAGGTAAACTTCACATGGTTTTTATACTTCCCTTTAGCTTTAATCCTTGAAGAAAATAATTTATCCATTTTTTCTCAGTAGGAGAGCTGTTGTCATGTTGACCTAAAACTATGTTTCCGGAGCCAAAGCCATATGGTTTTTCACCGGCTGCACATCCCTGTGGACTTTGGTATATTTGGAGTACATATTAAGTTAAAACTCCATTTTAGTTTGTTTACAATCCTGTAGTTAAGTATTCTCCAGAATAAAATCTGAAAACATTTGTATACATTTCTGATGGCCGGCGTGTTTATCAAAATTCTGTTGAATTCCGAAGCAGGCACTCACTATCTATCTCACTACTATCACTCTCTAGTATGCTATATATAATATATCTATACATATTTCTCTACCTCTTCAATCTATATTCTAATATATCTTTCTTACTCATCTATATATAATATATATTCATCATAATATACCGGTCTATCATATCGTATCCTCTTACTATATTATAATTATATATATAATATATACATATATATAATATTATTTATATAATATATATATCTATAAGTGATCACTTCTACTCTATAACTTCACATCTTATTATCTACTCAAGTATATACTATCTCTCATTATACTATCCTCATAATCATCTTCATATTCGTATATTTATAAGTGTATATTCTATATATTATATATTATTACTCTCTATATACTTACGTCTATATATATAATCTATCTCACATATAGAATATACTTTTTTGCTTCTTCTATATATACTATATATATATATATATATATATATAATATATATATATAACTATTATATAATTCATATATATAAACATCATATATATATATCATACGTAGATTCTTCCTCACCGATCTATACTATATTATGTCTAATCAATAAGTTTCCCACTCTACCTAAGTACTATCTCTCTTCTATTCTCTCTATATATATCCTCTACTTACTAATATATTATACTTTACTCATATTATCATTCTCTCTCTAAATATCACTGTATTACTATAGTACTACTTAGTGAGTACTCTATATCTACCTCAAAATAATATCAGTCATCGTTAGCATATTACTATCTATTTATTACGTATACGTCGTATTTATTCATATTTACTATCTACGTAACAGTTCATTCACTCTATCTCAGATATTATTATATATATTAGTTATATACTCCTTTCGCCAGACATCACAACTCCCTTATGTGCTCATTCTCTCTCCATAGACCCTCATGGGGCGTGTAAGGTGACGATATAACACTTTCGAAACAGAATTTAGTAGAAGATAGAAATATTCTCTGCAAGTCGCACAATACACAACGCTCAGCCTTAACGTCGCCCTTTATATACTTTCTGGTGAGGGGAACCGTTCTTAGTCACAATCATGATTTCACTCCCTACGAAGGGCTTCCACGGGATCCTAGACGGTCCTCACCATATTACATCCTCGAGCGTCAATGTATGGGTTCATCGCCTTTTCGCCACTAGGCACCATCACTCCATGACTCCCTTCACAACCGCCGCGCCCATTCCACTTCTATCTCATTAACCCTCTCTCCTCTCGCCTCTGCCAAACTCTCACCATCCTCCTCTCTCTTCTCACTCGATTTACATCACTATTTGACTAAACTCCACTTTTTCTAAATAATTTCAAAATGAAATACTCAGTAGACGTTAAAAAATGGTGTTTAGTATAAACTTAACCTCACAGACTCGAACCACTCCTGGAGGTCTTGCACCAGTACCGCATAATGTACTTCTCTCATTCTATTCGCGAATCTTTACTCCTTCTCTCTTCACACTACACAACTCAGTCATATCGCTTCATCTCTATTATTCTCTATCAATCTCTCTCTCACACATAACACGCCAAACAGGATATTTCCATCATCTGAAATAATTGTACTTTTAGAGGTATGTACCCTATATTGTTCCCACACCTATACACCATACAGTTATCATCTACTAATAACCAGTATAACACAGATATACACATATGCCGCAGAGAGACCCTATCGCACACTCTCTAACTTTATTCCAGCTCTAATATACTTCTTTACATCCACAGCGATTAGTTCACTCAGCCAATTCCTATGATTCACAACTTTCCTAATAGCTCTATTATCCGTTTCCTTTTCTTCCAACATATATCCTAATATTTAAACTCAGGCAATTGTTCCAGTTACTACACCATCTCTAACATAAATTCACACCGAGGACAGTCCTCATCCACAACAATACACTCTCTCTCTCTCTTAATCTTTTTCGCATTCACAAATATATATAGCATATAATATATAATATATATTACTCTCTCATATTTTCAAATTAATTATCTATTATCTATATATAATTACCTATCATCATATCTATACATATCACTTATACTATATATCTATATCATACTTTCATATAACAAAATATATACACAATTATATATAATATATGACCGTATTATACTATACTCTATAACTCGATACTGTCCTACTAACTATATATGTATAGTTCTACGTATATATCTCTCACTAAATATATAAAATATATCTTTATATTATCATAAAGGTTACTATACTATAATATCATCATCCTCTATTATACTATATCATATACTCATCACTTGTATATGTTTTGTGGATATACTAATACTCTCGATTTTATTTACGTTTATAAAATACTTTCTTATCAGACATGTACAACAAATACTTACTATTTCTCTATATATATACTACTCATATATCGTATATCTAATTTTACGTATAGTCATATATATCTCGTATATTACTACTACTATCCTATATCCGTCCTTATATAATACCGAACATCTTTCTTTTGACTTATCTCCCGTATATATTTATTATAAACAATACTATACTTGAATGTTGGTTGATTAATAACTACTCACTCTAGCGTACTAATACTATATATTATAATACATATATATAATAGTTGTATAATCATTATATATATCTCATATATATAATATACTATTCCGTTTACTCTCTATCATCTCTTTAATAAATATAATATAGTATGATATATACGCTATTTTCTTTATTGTCATATATTACTCACTCACGTACTTACTGATATAATCGTACTATATATTTCTTTAAGTATACACTACCATATAAAGTCTACTTCTATCTTCTATCTACACTATCCTATACATTATTAAATTATACTATACGTAACATATCTTAACTCTACACTTATATCTCACTCAACTTTATCTATAATATTACTCTATATACAGTCTTCTAGAAAACTGAGACAACTCTAATTCTATACTCAATATCCTTATACTTACGTACTATATACTAATATAGAACTCTACTCACATCAAATTATCTATATACTAGTTATCTCTAGTAATATTTACTACATTCATTCTTACTTCATTTTACTCACTCATCAGAACTATAATATTACTATGATACTCATATATTCATAACTAAATGATACAGATATTGAGACTGCAACAAAAGTACACCACATACAGAACTAAAGATGCACTCTCTCACTTATATAGCTAATCTAAGAATTACAAGCTATATAATAACTCTCTCCTATTAATCTATATCTTTATATCTATATACCACTATCTACTCCAATTATCTCTTAAATATACACCTATGTATCTATATATATAAGATAGTTATTTTTATAGGTATATATAATACTATTAATATCATAATATATATATAATATCTATATAAACTATTGTATATATAATATATAATATATATATATATATAATTATATATATATATATATATTATATATATATATATATTATTATATATATATATATAATTACTATCTCTCTAGTAATTTAAATATATAAATGTAAATATCACTCTATAATTATATATCTATTATTCTCTCTCACCATCTCTCTCACTCTCTTGTGATTGATGGTGTAACAGTATTCAATATATATAATTATATGATCTGACTGTCGTCTTCCTATATATACTACATCTATAATACTATATATATATTATACCGATTATATTTACTCAATCTATATACTATATACTATGATACTTTCATATACTTATATCTATCCTATTATACTCTAAATCTTAAATATGTGGTGTGTCGTGTACAATATATATCTCTCTTTTATCACATCGTATATCTTCTCTCTATAATTACTAATCCGTCGTACTCTATACTAGTAGTCTATATATATACTATTACTATTACTATTATTATACTATATCATATATATATTCATAAGTATATATTGATATATATTATATCACCTATACAAATATATTACTATAATATAGTATCTCATCATTATATAACGTATATTATTATACTATCTGCTCTCTATCTATATATACGTATATCATATATAGATATAATATATCTATATAGTCTATAATATATACCTCTCTCGTATTTCATCTCATTTCACTCTATATAACTACTTACTTAGTACTATGTATGTTACGCACGTGTATAACTATATGATCTACTTGTTCACTACTAATTATTAATATCACTCTATCTACTATATATCTCTACAGTAATCGTATTATACCTCCATAATATTATATAGTGTACTCACTTCTTTACCTCTTATGACTTATCCGTTTCTATAATATCCTATAATATACTATATCCCAGCAAAAATTTCCTATATACGACTCCTTTCTCCACATCTCTTATGCATACCGTTCATTTGAGTCGCGACTGTGTGCGTAATCAAGCGCAGTATTAACAAGCATAATATCTATCGCATTGTCGAGTTGGATGATCAGAGTAATGTTCAAAGAAGAGTAGGATAAAAATATCAAAAAATAAATCTGTTAGACTCTAAGATTTCATCTCCGGGTATTTTCTTCTCACATTGTAATAACTATAAAATGAATTCCTTTAATGAGGAAAATCTTCTAATTAATGAATGCAATATATGGAAATTTCGGAGAAAAAATATATTTTTTGTGCTCAGTGAGAGAGAAGAGAGAGAGAATAGAGAGAGAGAGAGAGAGAGAGAGAGAGAGAGAGATGCTCGTTTCGCGTAACTCATCTTATTTGTGTCATAGGTTAGTTCCTCTTTAGTCTCTTTGTGGAGAGAGAGAGTGAGAGGAGAGAAGAAAGAGAGAGAGCAGAGAGAGACCGTACGCAGCAGAGAGAGGTAGAGAGAGCAGAGAGCTCTAATATTATTACTCATCATTTCTGTTATTTTTCATTCCATTATTATTATTATTAATTATCATTATTTATTATTATCTCATTATCAATATTATTAATTATTATAAATATTATTATTATTATTATTATTATCTACTTTTCAATATTATGTTCATTCTGTACATCTCATTGAATCAAATACCTCCACTCTTTTATATCTATCCGTATTTCTTTTTATTTATTCTTATAAAAAAAAAAAAAAAAAATTATCCAAAAAAAAAAACATATCTCTCTCTATCGTCGATCTCCGAGTGCCAACTCTTCTACTCATTACGTATCCGTCCAATCCTCATGTAGTTTCCCATTCACTCCTGCACCTCTCTCATAATCCATCAAGGAATTGTTAATTCGGTCTCTCTTCGATCGCGTGGGTCCTACATCTCTTCCGACTTCGTCCTCTACTCAAATTTCTCTGTTACTCCCGTCTCTATATACTAAATCGATCAGCCCTCTCCATTTTATTACTCATAATTTTACTCTACACTATATATTTATCCATCATCATCTACCTTCTATCATCTATTCCAAATTATTATTCATATTATTTATTATTCATTATCTATCATTTATTATTATTACTTATTATTATTATATTATTCATCACTTATCTATTAATTATTATTATCTATTCATTATTATTATTCATTATTATTATTATTATTCACTCTATTAAATTTGTAGTGATTACTTATTATTATTAATGATCATAATTATTATTATTAATTATTTATTGATTCAAATATAAATTAATTATAATATATTTTATTATTATTATTATTATTACTTGAGTATTATTATTATTACTCACTCTTATTATCATTCTTATTGAGTGATTCTTATTCA
Source organism: Trachelipus rathkii (assembly GCA_015478945.1). NCBI lineage: Eukaryota > Metazoa > Arthropoda > Malacostraca > Isopoda > Trachelipodidae > Trachelipus > Trachelipus rathkii. The sequence goes on from JABUQX010067300.1 coordinate 20,835, forward strand.
TATTATTAAATATTATTATTATTATTATTAATCTATTATTATTATTCACATATTATTATGTATTTATTAATATCCTTTATATTATAATTATTCTATTAATTTATGTTATATTATTATTATTATTATTATACTTATAATATATATAATTACATTAATTTATTAATTACTCAGAAAATTTAGACTATAATTAGGTTTTGTTTATTCATATTATGTAAACTGATTTAATTTTTGATTTCTCTATTAATATAAAATTATTATCTCAATTTTATATGAGTTATTTAGTATATTGTAATTATTATACTCTATTTTATTTATCATAACTTATTATTATTATTCTATATCTATATATATATTATTATATTACTTAAATTTATTATATGTATAGTGATTATAATTAATTATATCTATTATCTTATTATTATTATTATTTCTTCTAATTTTATATTTTTATTATTACTCTCTTAATTAATTATTATTACTATTCATCTATTCATTATTATTATTATTACTTCACTGATTATTTATTATTATTCCAGATTTAGTCTCTCGTTATTAGGGTTTGGTGCTCTTATTTCATTTTATGTACCTGATTTAATATTATGCCTTATCTACTTATAAATCTCAATTTCATTATTATTATTATTTATTCATTATTCATTATTATTTATTCACTTATTATTATTTATACATTTAGTAAATCATCGATTATTATGTAATTATCTATTATCTCTCATTTTTATTCATTTAATTTTATATATTATATTATATGTTCTATTTTTTCATTATTATTCATTATTTATGGTTCTCATACCGGAATCATCAAGAATATTTACATTATTTTCATTGACTCTCATATCTATTTAGTCATTATTTTTTCTCAATTTATTCATTTACTTCTATTAATCAATATTATTTATGTAATAGTTAAAAATTATATGTATTATTATCTATATATTATTATTATTATTTTTCTCCATTATTTTAATTAATTTAATTCATTATACTATTATTTATATTATTATTTCTTAATAACCCACTCATTTATATTATTTCGCTATGATTTATTATTATTAATATTATTATTAATTTATTATTTTTATTATTATTTTATTATTATTATTAATATTATTATATTATATTATTATTATTATTTTATTATTATTATTATATTAATTATTTTATTATATTTTTATTATTATTATTATATTATTATTATTATTATTATTATTATTATTATTATTATTAAGTTATTATTTATATTATTATTATTATTATTCAGAATTAAAGTCTATCTATTATCTATCTATTTATTCATCGTAAAGTGAATCTGATTTAATTTAATGATTTATCTACTTAAATTAAAATTATTATATTATTATTATTATTATTATTATTATTATTATTATAATATTTATTATTAAATATTACTTTCTATTATGCTCAAATCTATTCATTCTTATTATTATTATTATTATTTATTTCTATTATTTCTCTCATTTTTCACTCATCTTCTACTCTCCTCTCTTCTCTCTCTCTCTCCAGTCCCTCTCTCTATCACTCTCTCCTCTTTCTTCTCTCTCTTCTCTGCATTCTCTCCCTCCATCCTTCTTCTCCCGTCTTCCCTCCGTCCCTCCTAGACTCTGCATCTCCGTCGGTCGCCACTCCTTCATCATCTCGGTCTTCTCTCTTCTCCGTACCGTTCTCCTCTCCGTCTCAGTCCCGCGCTCTACTTCGTCCTTCCCACTCCCCCATCTCCCCCTCTCATCTTTTTTATTTTTATTCTTTACATTTTATTATTACTATTCATTATTATTATTTATTCTATCACTCATCGTTTTTATGTCATTTTCATTATCTTTTATATTATTATGCTTACTATCGTTTGGTTCTCATTCATTTTTCAGCTGTAAAACTGATTCTTAAATCTTACTGATTTATCTTACCTTAAAATACTAGTCAATTATTTTACTCATTCATTATTATCTATTACTACTTCTTATTTTTCTAATCACCATTATTCATTTATCTCAAATTTAAATTTTGTCAAAAATTTAAATTACTCTTATTATATTTTTATATCTTATCTTCATTTAATTATTTCTCTCTTTATTTTTCATCATCTTATCTTTTTAGATCATTCTTATCTCATTAATATCTCTAATATTTATCTCTCTACTACTTATGATCTTATCTAAAACGTTTCGCATGTCAGCTCTCTTCGTATTTATATTAACTTCTCCTTCATCTTTAATTTCCATTTTCTCTATTTCTCTAATTTTGTATATATTTATTCTCTATAATTATTTTATTCACTTTAATCTTTAAGTAATTATTCCTTTTCATAATTTAGTTCTTAATTATTTATTGACTTCGTCTCCACCATTCAATATATTCTTACTCATTCTTCTCATTTTTTCTACAGATAATTAATTCTATCTATCTATTATATTATTATTATTCCTTATTCATTATCTCTATTATGTTCATTTCAGTGCATTATTATTTCATCAATATATTTCCATTAATATATTTTATTTCTTTTATTATGTATTTATTTATACATTTCAATTATTATTTATTACTTATGTCATATTTCTCACCTGCTTATTAATTATTATCCATCGATATTTCTACTTCTATTTACTCTATTCATTCTACTTTCCATGCTTATATTCTCTATTATTTATTCACGATTAGTTATTTTTAGTTTTATTTCATTGACCTTTGTTACCTGTCTCATTTTTGACTACTTATTCTCCTTCTCCATATTACTCTACACTTCTTTCCATTCATTTCTATCTATTATTCTTTCTTGTCATTTCTCTCTATATTTCTACACAATTACGATATTCTCTTCTCTTCATTATGATTATTATATTCATTGCATTATTCCAGGTCCACCTCTCCCCTCCCAATTAGCCACTATCTTATTGGGTTGGCGTGTTTAATTCATTTTATGTAGAGAATCATCTCTAGATTATTAGTTTATGATGGCAATTTCTTCTCCTAGCTCTTAAACATGATACTATAAAACTTTACTTATTCATCTTACTTTCATCACTTCCATTTATTGCTCAATTTATTCGATATAACAATATCCATTTAATCTTCTATTAGTTAATCTTCTAACTTCTCCACCATTATTATTCCATCCTCTCTATACTAACCTAGGATCATTGTCCCTCAATGTTTATCCAGTTATGTCCCAATTTGCTTTCACCAAACTTATTTCTGTATTTCAGTATCTTTTTATTTTTATTTACCTAAGTTTTGTTGTTATTAACGGAATATTATGCGTATTTTTATAATATTATTGATAAATATATTTACATTAATTTTTTTTTTTTGGTATTATTAATAAAATAGTTTATTATTATTATTATTATTATTATTATTATTATAATATTAATTATTATTATTATTATTATTATTATTATTATTATTATTGATTATTATTTATTATTAATATTTCATTATTACATTATTATTATCAATAATCGGCATAAACTTAATGATTACTAATTATTAATCTCTAATACATTATTATCTACCTATCTTCTCTATTACTTCATATCCTTAATGATCATCTCTAATTATATCCCATTATTCAATTACTCATTCAATTCCACACAATGCTCTATTTCTATCTTATTTCTAGGTCTCTCTTCTCGTATATTTATCTTCTTTTGATTATTCTATGTTTTACCTATTCTCATTCTTGCTCCATATATTCATCATCTTCGTCTTCAAATCCATCTCTCTACTCTCTCATTTCTCTATTATTTCCGTCTCGATGTTATATCCCGCTTGTCTCCCTGACTCATCTGAGTCAATTCTTCAATTTTTCAATTATACTAATTGATTCCTTGTTGAGGTATTTCATTCCATTCTATTCCATATTTTATTATTCACTCTCTTCCGTCATTGGTTAGTCTCTTCATCATCTCATCCTATACTGTATGTCAATAATCATCGTCAAAGATTCTATTAGGTTCAATCATTCTATTATTCATTTACGTCTTAATTTCATTCCATTCACCATTCCATCTATTACAGATGTACTCCTACAATCATATACGTATATAGAGACTACTCTTTATTCATATGAGAGGGTTCTTCTCGGATTATCACATTTTCAAATTTTATGGTCAGAACTCGATTGTGAACAGATTTTATGCCTTTATCTACTCAAACACTTATATCAAAATATTTATTTAGTTCATTGGTTAATATAAATTAATTTTTAACAGTAGGATATTGATATTCTCTTTATATCATTATTGATTCACCATGTATTATTGTACATATCTTCATTATTCAAAATAAGTAGTAATATTGTATACTGTTACAGTCAAATTAAGCCAATTATACATTAGGGAGTGAAACATTTCATTTCTCTCTATTCTTTGTACGTCTCAGTCTCTCTCTCTTGTCTTATTAATCATCTTCTTCTCAAATTTAATTATATCATTTCACATCTCTTCCATTAATTATTTTCTTCTAATCATGCCTAATTTATCTCTATTCTATGCGAAACCCTCTATTCATCATTGAATCCATTTTTTTATTCCTTATCATCATGTTCTTTTATCTAATTAATAAAACTTATTTCGATCTATTACTTCTATTGTCGTTGCAGTATTTTATTCTCGTCTTTCATTCATTTCATTTCACTCGCAACTACTTTACCATAAGACCCTTTTATTAAATTCTCCTACTTCGTTTCAGTATCTGCATTAATTTGCTTTCCACTCCTCCTCTCCTCCTCCCTCCCCTCTCCTCCTCCTCTTCTTCCTTCTCGATGTTCTATTATCTCCAATCTCTTCTCTCAAATCATTATTCTCATCACTTTTCACGCATTCATTTAATTCTTCCTTCATTCTCAATCTCTTATTCCGACTATTTATGCTGCACCTCTACTCCTCAATTCATGCGTCAGCTATCATCTCCGTCTTCTCCCTTTTGAAATTTTTACTTAATTATCTATACCCTACCACATCCTCATTATCTCATTATCCCACTCTCTTCTAATTCCATCACCCCATATCTAGTATATTCAACACATTATGTCCTAATTCATCTCCTCTCCTATTCAAATCTCTAATCTCTCCTCCTTAACTACTTCTACTCTCATACTATACTCTATCAATCTCCCACCCACTCACTACCCCCCACACCATCCCCTCCCTCAACCATACACCCTCACCTCCCCACCTCCCTCATCAACCCCTACCACCCCTCATCCACCCACCCCCCTACCCCACCTTTATCACCCACCTCCCCCCCCCTACTCCTCCACTTACCCATCCCCCCACACCCCAATACTAGCTCTACCACACCACGATCACATACTCTTTCTATTCAATTACTTCTGACAACTTCTTTTACCATCTCTACTGCTCATATCTTCCTATTCTACTAACCTCTCATTCCTCTACTGACTCTCTCTAACATTTTCTCACCTGATGCGAACTACTCTTAGCAATTTCTATTCTACATTACCTCACTATACTTTCATACTCACCTTATCACATCCACTCGTATATCTCACCATCCTCTCTCTCGGTTAATCTTACCTTCGTATAACTTCATCACTATCCCCTCCTTACTACTCTACCTTCTCATCTATCTACCTCTACACTTCACCTTATCTCTCTACTATCTTATCATCACTTTCTACTGCTTCTACTTTCATTCCTATCATATCCTCCATCTTTCTACAATTTTCCCCATACCTACATCTCCCTCGTCTATCTCTATTTATTTCATCTATTTATCTATCACTCTCCTTATATTCTCACTATTATAATAAGTTACTATAATATGATAATATTAATGAACTATTTCCCCCACCATCAACTATACTAATCTCTGCTACTATCAAGCTCTACAATCTCTACTCTCCTCCCCCCCCTCACCTTCCCCATACCCCTTAATCCCACCCTCCCCTAAATCACTTTACCCAATACCTATCTCTCTCAATCGTACACTCATCTCACAAATTACTATTAACTTCAATCACACTCCATATACTCATTGCATCACACACACAACATATGTTCAATTCACAAATCTCCAAACTTATCACCACCACGACATTCACATCTACCATATCTCCTCATTTATTCTCACGCTTTCTCTCCATCCCTCATTCACCTCTCCTTTTGTAAAATGTCCCCTTCATTTACCAATTCTCCTCTCCCCATTCCTCCAGTCTCAATAACACTCTCCTCTCTATCTTCATCTTCTCACTCTCCGTTCCTTCCGCTCCCGCTCCCCTCTTCACTCCAATTCTCCTTCTTCAATTTCACCTAATAATAATTCTCATCATCTATAACTACCTTCCTCCCACTCTCCCCTTAACTATCATCAATAAAATTTACATTTTCGTATCACTCTCCTCTCCTCATTTCTCATTCATCGCGCTCCCATCTCCACTCATCTTCATTTCCTCAACTCATCACCATATCCTCCAATTAATTATTCTCTTACATCTTATTTCTCTTTAAATCAATTTACTATCTATTAATTCATTCATATCCACGCTCTTCCATCCTTAACTTCATCTAATATTTGAACATCTTCCATTATTCTGTGTCTCCCCAATGATCCACCACTTCTCTTCCATTCCTTCCATCCCTTCTCTTCAATTAATTGATTTATTCTCACCCTCACTTCAACATCTCTCTCGTAACATCCTCACTCTCTCCAATTTAGCATGACTACGACATAATATAAGCTTCTTCATTAGCTCTCCCCGACTGCTTTGGTTTATACCTGATACTGATCTTCCACTTCAATCTTTAACAATCACTCAATAAAAAAAAATGATTATAAATCCAATGAATTAATAATAAAATTGCGGGCCATTATGATCAATTCCATATATCCTCACATCAACTTCACCACGTTACCTTCGATCCCAAATCTCAATCCACATTAAGGGAACAAGTAAACCTCATAAGTCACTTATAATTTGGCTTCTTCTTCCTAAATCTATTGTTACTCTCATTCTTTCGAAAGTCTCTTCATAGTAACCAGAATATTTCACTATCATCTCATCGCACCCCTCTCCACTTCTCTTCGCCCCCATCCTCATTCTCTTACCTCCCTACGCCCTCTCCCCTCTCTCATCCCACCTCTCTCCTCTCCCCCCCTTCTCTCACCCTCATTCGCCTCTCTACACTTCTCCGTTCCTCTCATCTCTCATTCCTCCCCTCTCCTCTCCCCTTCTTTCAGTCCGCTTCTCCCCCTCTCTCACCCCACATCTTCTTCCCTCCCTCTCTGTCTCTCTCTCCGTTCTCTGCTACATCTCCTCTCCGCTCCTTCACTATCTGAATTACTTTCCCTTACTTCCTCTCTCCTCTCCTCCCCTCTCTCCTCCCTGCTCTCGTTCATTCTCAGCTCTCTCCCTCCTCCTTCACTCCCTCGTCTACCAATCCTCTTCTCCCCCAATCCTCTCTGCCTCTCCTCTCGTTCCTACTCTCCTCTTCCTCTCGATCCCTCCTAATCTCTCTCTCTCTTCCCCCACTCCCTCTCCCACTCCTCTCACACTTCTCTCACTCTCTCCTTCTCCCTCTCTCCTACCCTCCATCCTCTCTTCCTTCGACATCCTCCTCTCCCTCCCCTCCCCCTTCTCCCTTCCCCCTCTCCCTCACTCTTCCTCCCTCCCTCTCTCCCTCCCTCCTCCTCCTCTGCGCCCTCCCCACTCTCTCTCGCTCCTCTTTCCCCTCCTCCATCTCTCTCCCCTCTCTCTCCCCTCTCTCTCCCTCCTCCCCTCTCCCCTCTCTCCCTCATCTCTTCATCCTCCTCTCGCCTCTCTCTCAGTCTCCTCCACCCCTCACCCCCCCTCCTCCCCTCTCCTCTCTCCTCCCTCTCCTCCTCTCATCTCCCTCTACCTCCCTTCTCTCTCATCATCCTCGTCTCCCTCTCCCCTCTTCCCTCTCTCTCCTCCTTTCTCATCCGTCCTACCCATCTCCATCTTCCTCCTTTCTTCTTAACTCTTCACTCACTTCATTTCTGACTTCTTCCTTCCTTAATCAACTCAACCCCTCTCCCTCCCTTCTCCCGCTACCCTCCTTCTGCTCTCCCTCCTCCCGCCCTCTTCTTCCCCTTCTTCTCTCCCTCCCCTCTCTCCGCCCTCTCATCGTCATCCACTCTCTCTGCACCCCTTCTACTCTTCCCCTACCTCCTTTCAACACTTTCCCATGTCCTCCATTCTCTCCGTCTCCCATCCTCCCCTCCCTCTCTCCCCCTCTCACTACTCTCCCTCTCCCTCTCTCCTTCCTCCTCTCCTCCCTCCTCCTCTCTCTCTCTCCTCCCTTCTCCTCTTTTACTTCTCCCTCGCTCTCATCTTTCTCCTCCACCTCCTCTCCTCTCGTCTACTCCGCCCCCCTTACTTTTTGTCACTCTCCTCCCCCTCCTCCCTTTTACTCTCCCCGACCAAAAAATTCCAGCTTCTCCCTCTCCTCTCTCTCCTCCTCTCTTCCAACTCTCCAGCCTTCCTCTCCCTCTCCCACTCTCCTCCGCTCCCTCCTCTCTCTCCTCTCCATCCCAGCCTTCCTCGTAGTCTCCTCGCTTCTTTCGTCTCCTCCCGTCCCTCTCTATCCTCTCTTCTCCCTCTCTCTCCCTTCCTCCCCCATCCTCTCCTCTCCCCCCTCCTCCCATCCTTCTCTCTCTCACCCTCTCCCTCGTCCGCTTCCCTCTCTACTTCTGCCATCCTCCTGGGCCCTTACTTCTTCACATTCCTATCCCTCCCCCCACATCATCTCTCCGCTGCGCACTCCCTCTCTCCTCCCTCTCGACCTCTCTTCTCCCCCTCCCGCACCCCTCTCACCTCTCTTTCCACTCTCCCTCTCCTCTCCTCTTCTCTTCTTCCTCTCTCTCTCTCTCTCTCACTCTAACTCCTCCCTCCCCCTCTCCTCTCGATTCTCTCGTTCTTCCCTCCCAGCGATCTCTCTCCCTCCCTTCCTTTAAAAAAAAATTTTTCCTTCTCCTACTCCTCTCTCCTCCTCCTCTTGTTCTTCTCGTCGCTCACTCTGACCCCTCTCCTCTCGTCTCGCCCTCCTCTCCTCTCTCTATTCCTCCTCTCTTCCCTCTCCCTTCTCCCCCTACTCTCCTCTCCTCTTCTCTATCTCTCTCTCCCCCGTCTGCGCTCTCTTCTCCCATCGACGCTCACTCATCGTCTCCCCTCTGTCGCTCCCTCTCCCTTCTCCTCTCCCTCTGTCTCTTCTCACTCTCCGCCGATCCACGGTTCCGGCTCCTTCTTCACACAACTCTCCTCCCTCCCTCCCCATCTCTCTAGTCTCCTCGCCCTCTCTCTCCTATCTCTCCTCTCTCTCCCTCGCTCTCCACTCCTCTCCCCATCTCTCTCTCTTCTTCCTCTCTCTCCCTCCTCTCTCTCCTCTCCCTCTCCCTCCTCATCTTCTCCACTCCTCTTCTCTCCACCTCACCCTCGGCCTTCCCGCTCTTCTCCTTCTCTCCGCCCCTCTCCCTCCCTCCTTCCCTCTCTCTCTCCTCTCCCCCTCCTCCTCTCTCTCTCCTCTCCTCCTCCCCCTCTCCTTCTCTCGTCTCTCTCCTCTCCCTCTCTCTTCACTTCCTCTCTCTTCCCTCTCTCACCGCCTTCTCCCCTCCCCTCCCTCACCCCTCCTCCCCTCCTCCCTCCGCTCCTCCCCTCCGGCCCTCCTCTCTCCTTTCTCCCTCTCTCTTCCTCTCTCCTTCCTCTCTCCATCCCTCCTCCCCCTCCCTCTCTCTCCTCTCCTCCCTTCCTCTCCTCCTCCCTTTTTCACACTCTCTCTCTTTCCCTCTGTCTCGCTCCCCCTTGCTCTCTATTCTCTCCTATCTATTTTCCCTACCTTTTTTTTCTACACTTTTATTCTCTCTCCCTCCGTCTCCCACCTACAAATTTCTCATTCCCGGTCTGTCTTCTCCTCCTCTCTCTCTCTCTCTCTTTCCTCCTCCTACCCTCCCCTCCCTCACTCTCTCCGTCCTCTCCCGTCCCACTCGCTCTCGTCTCATTCCCCCCTCTCTCCTCTTCGTTCTCTCTCCCCTCCGTCCTAGCCCACTCTCCTCGTCCCCCTCTCTCTCTCTCTCCCATCTCCTCTTTTCCTCCCGTCTCTCTCTCTCCTCCCCCTCATCATCCCTCACCTCTCTCCTCTTCTCATCTCCATTTCTCTCTTCCCTCTCTTCTCCTCTCTCTCTCCTCATCTCCCATTCTCCCACTCTTCCACTTCCCTCTGGCGTCAGACTGTCTGCGTATTATGCTCTCTTTCCTCTCTCTTTCCGTCTCTTGCGCGCTCCTCTCCTCTCCTTCCTGGTCGTTTCCCTCGTCTCCCTCCTCATTCCTCTCTCTCCTTCTCCTGTTTTGCGTGTCGTTTTCTCTCTTTCGCGGTTTCTTTTCTTTTTTTCTCTTTCTTTTTCTTTTTCTTGTTTTTTTCTTTCTCTTCTTTTTTTTTTATTTTTTCTTTTTTTTTTTTTTTTCTTTTTTTTTTTTTCTTTTTTTTTTTTTTTTTTTTTTCTCTCATCTTTTTTTTTTTCTTTTTTTTTTTTTCTTGGTCTTTTCTGTTTTTTCTGCTTTTGTCTTGGGTCGTTTTTGTTCTTTTTCTGTCTTCTTGGTTCGCCCTCCTCCTCCTCACTCTCTTCTCTATCTCATTCCCTCTCTTCTTCTCCCTCTCTCACCTCTCCCCCTCTCCCCTTTCCCTGAATCCTGCTATAAATCTCTCCTCCTCTTCTCCGCTCTCTCTCTTCCTTCTTCCTTCTTTCTCTCCTCACCTCTCCCTCTCTCTCTCTCCCACTTTCCCTCCTCTCGTGGCTGAACTCTCCCTCCTCCGCCTTCCCTCTTCGTCCTTTTCTGACAGTTGCAGTCTTAAATTGTCAACTCTTAACCTTTCTCCATCCTCTCTTCCTTCCCCCTGTGTCTCTCCTCTCTCAACTACGCCTCGCTCTCCTTCCTCTCCTCCCCTCCTCTCTCCCCTTCTCCTCACCCACTCTCCCTCCTCCTCTCTCCCTCCTATCCTCCTTCTCACCCCCTCCTCTCTTCCGCTCATTCTCCTATCTCCTCGTTCCACTTCTCCCCATCCTCCGCCTCATACTCTCTCATCCTCACTCCCTCTGCCTATCAGCTTCAATCCTCTTTCTCCGCCTCCTCCTCCCCTCTCCTCTCTCCCTCTTCTTCTCTCTCTCTCTCCTTAATACCTTCAGCCCCTCCTCCCTCCTCCCTCTCCCCTCTCCTTCCTCTCCCTCCTGCCTCCTCCCTCCTCAATCTCCTCCCTTCTCCTCCCTCACCTCTCTCTCCTCTCTCTCCCTCCTCATCCCTCTCTCCTCCGCCCCCATTCTTCCTCTCTTCCAGTCTCTTCTCCCCTTCTCCATCTCCTCTCTCTTTCTTCTCCCCTCCTCTCTGCTTCTTCCCGCCTGTGGTGTCGCGTCTGGGTGTGGTTGTCTTGCTGTGTGGTTCGTGTTGTTGTTGTTGGTTCTTCTTCTTCTTCTTCTCTTTTCTCTATTATCTCTTTCTTTTTCTCTCTCTTCTCTTGTTCTTTCTTTTTTTTTTTTTTTTTTTCTTTTAATCTCTCTCTTCCTCCTCCCTTCTTCATTCCTCCATCTTCTCCTGCGCATGCTTCTTCCTCCTCCAATCTCTCTCTCTCTTCTCCTCCCATCCCCCTCCCTCTCTGCCCTCCCCTCCTCTTTCAATTTTCCTTCTCCCTCCCCTTCTATCCTCCCCTCCCTTCCTCTTCATATGCATTTCCAATTCCCCCTCACTCTCATCTCTCCCTCTCCTCTCCTCTCCCTCTCCCCCCTTTTTTCCAGCCCCTCCTCTCCCCTCTCTCCTTCTCTCCCTCCTCTCTCCTCCTTCTCTTCTCCCTCTCGTTCATCCAGCGTCCCCCTCCATCGCTCTCTCTCTCCTCCTCTCGCCTCTCCTCCACTACTCTCTCGCCTCTCTCGCTCCTCTCCTCCCCTCCTCCTTCTGTCCCGTCTCCTCTCTCTCTCTCCTCTGCCTCTTTTGCTCAACTCTCTTCTCGCCTCTCGTCTCCTCTCTCTCCTCGCTCTCCCTCTCTCTCGCCTCTCCTCTCCTCACCTCCCCGTGCTCCTCTAAAATTCCGAAAAACCTCCCTTCTCTCCCCTCCTTCGTGCGTCCTCCTCCCTTCTCCCTCCTCCTCCGCCTTCCGTCTGCTCTCTTCCTCTCGTCGAGTCACCTCCTCCCTCCCCTCTCGTCCTCCCATATCTCTCTTTCCTCTCTCCCCGTTCCCTTCTCTCGCCCTCTCCTTCCACCCTCCCTCTCCTCTCTCTCTTCTTCTCCTCCACATTTATTTCCCTTCTCCTCTCCCTCCTCCCTCTCCCTCCTCTCTCCCTACCCTCTCTCTCTCTCTCCCGCTCCCTCTCTCCTTGCCTCTTCTCCCTTCTCACTACCATGCTCCTCCCATCCCACTCGACGTCTCTCCTCTCATCTCCTCTCATCTCCTCTCTCTTCACCTCCCTCTCCCCCTTCATCTCCCCCTCCCCTCCTCTCTCTTCTCCCTCTCTCTCCCTCCCTCTCCCTCCCTCTCATCTTCTTCTTCTCCCTCTCTCTCCTCTCCCTCTCCATTCCCCATTCCCCTCGCCTATTATCTCTCTCCTCATCTCCTCGTCCTTT
>JABUQX010067301.1:0-2500 GCA_015478945.1 Trachelipus rathkii
AATAAAGAGAGATTGGTTTCTCACATTGTCCATGGAAACCAAAGGGTTGCCGAAAAAATTAGGGCTGCCGAAAAATTAAGGATGGCTAAAATTAGGTGGGCCAAAATGACCCATGGAAAACCACAGGGTTGGTAGGTGTGTTTGTACGTGTGTAATAAGTGTATAATGTAATCTGTCTAGGGGTAAAATGTAAGTGTCAAGTGAATGTGTGTAGTAAGTGTCATAGTGAAATTGTGTATTAAGTGTTAAGTGAAACTGTGTGTGTGTGTGTGTGTGTGTTGTGTGTGTGTGGTGTGTGTAAGTGTGAGTGTAAGTAACTGTGTGTGTATAGGTAAATCTGTGTGTGTGTGTGTGATTTGTGTAAGTAAGATCTGTGGATATAAGAAGCTCTGTTGTGTGTGTGGTAAGTAAATCTGTGTGAGTGTAGTTAAATTTGTGTGTGTAAGTAAGATCTGTTGGTGTAAGGTGTTCAAGTTTAGGATAGATGCCATTACATCCGTTCAAAGTTAGGAATCGAAATATGTGCGGTGGGCGGTGGCCAAAAAATTACGTTGGCCAAAATTACCCATGTAATGCTGCAAGCTTTGGAGAAAATGGTCAAGGACAAAAAGAGGTAAAGACACGTGTGTAAATAAATAATAGGGCTGGGAAGCATACAAAGGTCGCTAAGAAAATTCGGAGATGGGGGATGTGGCAAAGATTCCATGATAGAGTCGAGATTAGATTCATTACTTTAGTAACACACTGGTGGTTGTGCGTATGTTATACGAGTCAATGAGGAAAAGGATGTATTAGAAGTATCGCGGGTGTATAAAATAACGAGAGCCTGAGAGGATCGTCTATAGGTGTTGGTCGGACACAAATACTCTTTTAACTGTTAATAGCGTACAGTATAAGATTAGTACCACATGATGAGAGAATAAGAATAGTTTGAGTGCGATGAGATGGAAAATGAATTAAGGTTGCCCAAAAAAAATTAAGGGTTGCCGAAAATAAATTAGGGTTGCCAAAAATTTAGGGTTGGCCGAAAAAAAAATTGGGGTTGCCGAAAAAGGTCAAGGCCAAAAGAGGTCAAGGGGCAAAAAAGGTCAGGGAAAAAAGTGCGGTCAAAAAGGTCAGACGCAGGTAAAAATCGCATTGTCAAGGAAAATTTTTAGTTCCGAATCCGGTTCTACTACTTATTATAATATATAATATATTACTATATATATATTATATATATATATATAATATATATATATATATATTCTTATATATATATATATATATATATATATATATAATATAATAATATTTATATATATTATAACTATATATAATAATATATAATATATATATTATATATATATATATCATAGTATATCTATATAAATATATATATTATATATACTAATATAATTACTATATAAATATATATATAATCTATATAATATATATATATATATATATATAATATACTATAATATATTATAAGTATATATAATATAATAGTATATAACTAATTAACATATATATATAATTGTGGTTTATCTTTTCCGCGAGTTTTTCTGACAAACGCAGAACTTATAATACTTCATTCTTTGTATTATTTCTCTTGACAGTTTCACCGAATTGTCACACCAACAATCGCTAAGGGAATTTTTCGCTAACGTTGCTCCTGTTTAGCTTTTCCCGTTTAGGGTGATGATTGACTATTTCTTTTTTTTGCTTTCTTAATGAGCTATTACTGCTTCTCTTTGACAATTGGTAATAAAAGCGTCGTTGGGTCTCGCTTTACATCTTATAAGCAACTTAACTTGGGGAAAATGTTTCCATCTGCATCATCAGCATCACATTTCTTTCTGATGAAACCCCTTTGCCCAGTCGATCCTCCGGACGATAAGAAGGTGATTCTTGTTCTAATTTGATTTTCAATGATTTGAAATTTGTCCCACTTTTATGTGAATATTTAAATATTAGGTTCTTTTTGAATCTTGTTATATAATAGTTTGTTTATATAAATATGGTGTTAAATCTTTCACTTCTCCTGTTTATGTACAATTCTGGTCTTCGAGTGCATTACTGACTACTTTTATGTTTTGCCTTTATGCATATTGCAGGGAATTGTAATAGATTGTGGACAATTTTGATATTCTGGAGCCTTTCCCCACGGTTTTCCCATTTCGTCTCTGAAACTTAACGCATGATTTTCTGCCGTTCGTGTTGGGTTGTTTCTGGCAGATATCCTGAAACATCTAATAAATTTTTTCTATATTCCTCAAAGTTTTGACTTATTTATCTATCGTACTCTTTCTAATTACATTAATAAGTATCGTTAATAGACCTTTCAATCTATTACTTTATAAAGATTTATTCATTCGGAAAACAAGCTACCCAAAAGCAAATATCTTATGCTGGAAGTTTTTTTACTTTATTTTAAATAGAGCAATTTTTGTCCTCTACCAAACAAACTCAAGAGATGAACATTCTGGGCTCCATAACCTCCAGGCAAACTGTCCCC
>JABUQX010067301.1:5000-10000 GCA_015478945.1 Trachelipus rathkii
ATAATTACTCTACCGCTACACACCATTTATATATAAAAAATATATATAATATAATATATATATATATATATATATATATATATATAAACTATCTATATTTACCTATATATCACTCAATATATTAGTATATATATATATACCTATCTATATATAAAAAATAATATTTTAAATTTTGAAAATTTAAATTTTTTACATCCTTTTTTTTTTTTTTTGGGGGAAAAAAAATAAAAAGGGACCCCCACAAAAAAAATTCTTCAAGGAATGATTTTTAATACACTGTTTATTTCATTAAATTTTTATCAATAGTATTTAAGATTAAAAGAGAAAGCCGAGATTTCGTTCTAGCTTCGCATCTCAGCGAACTGATGTAATGATTGAAGAAGGATTCTGAACAAATTGAACTCTCTTTCTTATTGGGCAACCTGGTGTTGTGTTAAGTAAGTTTCAATATAGATTAAATGAACTTCAAGATTTTGATGAGTTTGTCGAATTTTTTATATAGACCATTCAGTAACTCATTGTCTATTGAGGATTGCCTATAATCTTGAGTTTTTTATTATAGAAATGAAATATATATAACTCTATTTAGTATTTTGAATAGGTGCTATTAATTTGTTGGACGAAAGATCGATTAAATGATTTTGCGAATTTCTATGTGCAGTTAAAGATGAACCAATTTTGTCTTTTCGTAGGTTCATAAGATCGCTGATCTAATCCAATATACTAAGATGTTTGTTTCGTCCTATGTAGCAACTTCCGCAATCTTTACATGGAATACGGTATATAAAGATTTGAAGATATAAATAAATTTTTAGGTTTCAAGGCGTCATCGCGTCTTTTAGTGTTCATCAAAGTTAGAACTATGTAGTTTTAATATGGGGTTATCACTTCTTTTATTTGTTAGTGAGATGTTAAATGGAATTTGGTAAGTATGCTTTTAAAAGCTTATTATGTATTTTGTCTCTGAAATTAAAGTAACTATTTTTGGCTATTTTAGTGTATAAATAACAGATATTTGGGATATGTGAGTTTATAAATATTGATATTTTCTCTTCTATCTAAAGTTTCGTAGATCAAAGATTATAATAAAGTATATAAGGAAATACGCTGTTTTTTGTGGAGATTTATGAAACAATGAGATATATAGAATCTGATGCCGTGGGTTTCCGGAATATCCGATAATGAGGAGCATTATTGTGAGAAATGTATTAAATAAATAAACAAAAGGAGAATAGCGTTAATCGTATTGAATATATCTAATTGTAATATTTTATATTATGCATGTAATATTACTTAATGGGTAATCTAAATAAATTATTTATCCGCTTTGTAGTTTTTTGCGTATAAACCAGATACAGTCATCCATCATAAAAATATGAAATACACGCGCTATGAGCTGACATAAAATAATAACTTCCATATATAAGCTCCTCGCTCGCAATATCCGGGATAAAAGAGAAGCGCCATGCTAAGCACCTCCGGATATCTGATTTATTAAATAATTTATTCTGAAATTTCCACTGAATATAAGCGTGTTCTAAGGTAAGAAGTATAAGACTTGATAAGAGGGAAAGGTATGGAGAAAGTAATATTGTTTGTATTTATATGATTTTCTAATAGGTTCATGGTTGTGTTTATTGGTACATTGGTGAATAATGAAACGACGTCAAAGCTAACTATGTTATAATTGGAAAAAGTTAAGGTATTTGTTTTTTGTATGAGGTGTTGAGAATTTTTGATGTGTGATGTGGAGATGTTTCCTATTAGAGGGGTGAGTTCATCTGATAACCATTTGGCAAGTTTATATGTAATGTTATTGATATTAGATATTATTGGACGTAATGGAGTATTGTCTTTATGTATTTTTGGGATGGCGTAAAACTGTGATAGGGTTGGTAAATAAGCATTAAATTTTATTATGAGGTCTTCGTTGTTGGGTAGAATATTGGTTAAAGATTTATTGAAGGACTGTTGTGAATTTTTTAAAGGATTGTTCATGATTTCGGTGTAAATGGAATGGTCGTTAAGTAATTGAAATGATTTGTTTAAATATTCAACACTATTCATAATAACTATTTTTTTTACCTTTGTTGCTTACTGATATCGCGGGACATTTTTAAAGTTTAGAAAGTGCCTGATGAAATCTTCTAGGGTAGTAAATATAATATTGCGAGTCCAGTTGAAGTTTAAGAAGAATACCTAGTAGTATGTCATTGTTGTTGTGTCCGTCTTGATTTCTTGCATTCCACTGATTAAAATTATTGAGCATTGGTATCCATGGATCCCGATTGTTCAAGGCAAAATTTAAGCCATATCCTAGTAGAGTCATTTCTATATCTGATAAACGGTAGTTTGATTGGTTTATAACTATATTCTGATCAGCATTTTTAGACCAAGGACTATTCTTAAACAAAGCGTTAAGTTTATTCTTATGTAGGTCATTTCTTAATTTGGTCTTCCTTTTCATGATGCTATGGGCATGATCTATTAATATGGTAAACATTTGTAAATCTCTATGTAAATCGTAATAAATTTGTTGAAATTGTTTAAAATGCAGGTAATTTATTCTAAATTTATTTTTCAAATCGACTTTCTAGCCCTGGATTTGGTTTTGTAATATATCACGGAAGATATTGGGAAATGGAGAATGTTTATCCAAGTAAATAAATCTGGGAATTAAACTTTTCGGGATCACACATTCGTTTTTGCAGTCATTAAGAAATTTTAAATTACTTTTTTAGTAGATTTGCTGTTGTTAATGAATCTACATACCTGTAAAACACTTTTTTTGTAGTATAGTTTTGTTGTAAAAAGATTAAAGCCTCTTGGTTGGTATCCAGGCCTTGAAAGTCGATTTGAAAAATAAATTTAGAATAAATTACCTGCAATTTAAACAATTATAAACTCTCACCTCGCGTGAGGTGCGATCACTCGGGATGCTCCAACTCCGGCTTCTACGAGCATAAGAGATAAAAAAACTTTTCATGTTTGTATACTCCACTTTTGTACTTGGAGAACTTAAGACCGGCCGTGCGGCTTCAACTCTTTTTATTAGCCAGAGACATGAATCAAAATCCAGAGACCCAGAGATTATACATTTCCCAAATATAATAGATTTCTACGCGATATCAACTGCAGTATACTGCAATATAACTTGATTTTCCACTTAAGCATGCAGGTAATTGTTAAACCGTTAATCAATATCTAATCATGGTCCTACCATTTCAAATCCCCCACTCTAAATAATTCTAATTAACATACTTCAGCTAAATATAAATGGTATCACAAATAGTAAAGAACTACTCCAACCTTAAATAAATTTCACATACAAATAGCCTAATTACAAAATCTAATACTACCAAATACCGTGACTCTTGAATTCCCCAATTAGCAATAATTTTTGAACAGATTGGACCCTCCAGAGATTGGTAACAAAAACATCCATCCGGAACACCACAAATCCACTACAGCAAATAATGAACAACGATCAAATCTTCACATACCAATCAATGAAATTTGAAAATAAAATCAACAAAAATAATCTGAAAAAATGTTAAATCCCAGACCAGCCTCTTAATTCGCCCCATAGATCATGTCTTAGACTTTATCACTAACTCCAATAATACTAACTTAGAGCTTTACTGTAAACAATATACTAACCTATAACGTTGGGGAAGTCAGTGCCACCACACGATGACTTAAACATCACACATACACCAAGTAGTTGAGTACACTCATATATGAAACTACATACACTTAGCTCTTAACAACAGAATCACCCACTCGATCCATTTTAACACAATCAGTAGCCAATCCAGCTATTTTCTTTGTTACACTCCCATATTCAGTCACTAAGCAAGTGGCAAACCTTTTACGATCATCCTCCGATCACAATTCCAATAATTACATTAACAGCTCCGCACATAAAACACTCCAAAGACGATCATCCTTTAAAACAAATTACATCTAACTACGAGAATCATACTGGCAAGCATATCAATCCGATTCATTGTTAGAACCCGAATTCATATCCTTTCAACACTTAACTTTGTATTTCTCAACAAGCCATAACAGACATATTCAATAAAACCTTACTAAGGATATCAGAAAAAAATCCAACTCCCAATTTACCAAGAAAAACAATCCGACAGCAAGTATTTTAATCCTAAACCTACTCACCATAAAAAGATTCCGCCTGATAGAACACATGAGACAACTCTCCTGACGAAATTACACACAAATGCTAAGACCAAATAATCAAATATAGATCATCAAACAATCAAGAAAAGACAATATATAATAACTGAATAAAAATACAAACAATTGCAACAAAACACTAAACACTCACTAATACCACAACTAATTCAACAAAACGAAATAACAAAATCAAACGCTCTCTATACCAGTTCCACTAACTTACAAGGCACTGCTAAGCAAAATATAAAGAATATTCTTAGCACAAAAAATCAATGCTATTGTGTCACATTACTCCAAATTAAAGTAAACCTACAACACCCATCAATAAATTAAAAATTAAACGGCTTAAAAATTTTAAGAATAACTAATCACTCTGCTTGAAGTAATCAACTCCATCTAAAGCTTTAAAAACTCACAAGTTGAAAGTTCGGACAAAATTTCAACTTTCACCTCAAAAACCTTGGAACAAAAGTTATAGCAGTATTAACCCAAATATTCGATACAACCCTGTAATCCAACATCATCCAACCTTTTTGGAAACAGCATGCACACATAATTCCCATACTAACCTAGGAAACCACCCGATAGCCCTTCCTCATATAGAAATATTTCGTTACCTATTTGCGATAGTCTAAAAGTTTCGATAGTTAATTAATTCTGAACAGAATCTCACCCTCAGATACACAACATGGTTTCAGACAAAAACATTCAACCACCTTTACCCACATCCCCCTCTATAAAAATCTGTATTTATACAGAGGATCTCACAATCACAGCTCAAAGCCCCTCCATAAATATTGCAA
>JABUQX010067301.1:15000-19263 GCA_015478945.1 Trachelipus rathkii
GTCATTTTAAAATGACAGGAATTGAATATAGGTATCTCGCCAATGTAGGGGCTCATCCCATGGGCCAGGCTCACAACCATACCCCCTCACAAATCCCCGCCATTCACTCCTAATATTCACCATTCTTCAGGCTTGAAAAATATTCATATTCCTATCCTTCAGATACTCTTTAACTGACTCAATTCATTTTTTCTCTGGTGTCCAAGCTGATTGATTCCCAACACACTCAACTCTCTGCGTCCGCTTAACCAATAGATCATTATCCACTCTTTCCACCTGACCAAGCCATCTTAATATACTTTTATTTATTCTCTCATTCAAGCCTTTCTCCACGTCAGACAGCTCCCAAACACTCATTCATCATTTCATCAATTCTTCTCACTCCTAACACCCTCTAAGATTATTCATATGAACAGACTGCACTTTAGATCTATACTTCTTATTCCTCTATTCCGCGCCATAATTTTGCTGCAATACCTAACACCACCCTAAATCCATCTGAACAGACTGACCTTTAGATCTATACTTCTTACTCCACACCACTTAGAGCACACAAAACTTAGTTAGTCCTTTTGCATTCACCAAAGATTTAATTACACCAGCCACTTTCCTACCACTCACAGCTTTCTTACTACATTCTGCATCATCCGTTCCCTTTTTATCTATTATATAACTTAAATATTTACATTCAGAGACTTATTCCAGTTCCTCACCATCCAAGATAATTTCACAACGTACACGTGGCGACTTGCCTTCAAATTTCTAATTTTCCCCCCTTTTTTTTTAGCTATTTCAGGTTTATCTCTTATATGGAAAATAACTGATATACAGTAGTCTAAACTGATAACACTCATAAAATTTTAATCTTTCAATACCCTTTAATAGAAACCGTTTTCACAGACTCTTGAAATAGCTTGATAAGTGTAATAAATGATAAAAAAAAATAAGTTCAAATTAATAAATATAATGTTAGTTTTAATTATGAACCAAGTTCTAGTTTGGATGTGAAATTGTGGTTTCTAAAACTTCTAAGCTAACTTGTTTATTAATTTGTTTGCGATATTTTTGCAAGTTTGTTGTTTATAATGTCGGCTTGAAAGGAAATATTTCTAGTGGGTCATATGAAGCACCAAATAACGTGAAGTAAGCTTCATCAAAAAGAGACTGCTTGAAAGTTTTATTTTATAATATGCGTGTGATCAAATTGAATCTTGATGAAAGTTCAGGCCTTGTAATTGATGAGTGAATCATGTTTTGGAGGAAAGCAAGAATTCCTATACGAGAACGACCCAAATGCAAAGTAAAATTGATAAAATTGCACGAAGAGTGGCGTAAATTAATTTAATTTACTATCTTTAGTAAACATTTTAAGGCGAAAGAGAAAAATTTTGTTGAAAGTTTAGATGATCTATATGATATTGTTCATCAAAATGCACTACAAATGATAAATATTAATGAAGACAAGCAATTTCTACTGAAATAAGAAAAAAAAGGACGTCAAGGTTCAATGCTAGGAATTGATATGAAACAAACTAATAAAGATAAAAGAAAATCTGATCGTCTCAAGCAGGATGAAGAAGAACGAAGAAAAAAGATTTCTGAATTACTGTCAACATCATCAGGTAAGATTTCACTGTTTTTACTATAATATATTGTCGAATGCCAAAACTTTTGTAGGCACAATAAATTTAATTCAACTTTTCAGGAACTTAGATTTTTACAGAGTCCTCATCCTCTGCAAGTCCCGATCACGATTGGAGAAACCGAAAGTACTAAGCTTATCGTTCCTTCAAAGAGAAAAAGGGAACAAAAATAAATTTTAACGCCACGATTGGCGGCAACTTTAGATAAATGCCAAATCAGTGAAAGAGATGCTGTTCATTTATTGTCATCTTTTCTTCTTTTCTAGATGCTTTCTTAGATTCTTCTGAAAACATCATTAATCGTACTTCAGTTCGGAAAATTAGAAAAAAGTATCGTAAGCCGTATAGTGAAAAGATAAAAGAAGACATTTCTACATGTTTAAGAAATGCAAGTGCTGTAATAATTCACTGGGACACAAAAATATTTTCTGATATTGGAATATCATGTGATAGATTAGCAATCATTGCAGCAGCTCCGGACATAGAAAAGTTATTAGCTGTTCCGAATATATCTGAAGGAACAGGTAAAGTAATAGCTGAGAATGTTTATGAAATATTAGAGAATTGGGCATTAACAAACAAGGTCCAATCATTTGTGTCCGACACGACTACATCGAATATCGGTAGACTAAAAAAAGGAGATTGTTCGCAGTTAAAAAAGAAAATTGAACGTAACATTTTATTTTTCGGCTACCGTCATCATATAGTGCAGGTAATCTTGGAAGAACGTTTTGCTAAAAGTAAAATAACACTTTCAGGACCAGACATTCCTCTGTTGTAAAGATGTAGAGCTAAGTGGCCTAAAATTAATATCAGAAATTTCGTTCCCGGTATTATTAGGACTGATGTTAAAGAAAATTTTAAATATAAAGTATATGTAACATTTGGACAATGGCCATTGCTGACCTCATTCACACGAGATTATAAAGAATTTCTGAAGCTAATAATTATACTCTTAGGTGAAATTCCACCAGGGGAGAATAAAATTTAGGAAGCCAGGCGCAATACCATCTGCACGATGGATGCCGAACCATGTACAGCTTAAAAATATACTTATATAGAAATGAAATTTACTAAGAATCATCACTGATGCAGCTAACTATATTTATAATAAAAATGTTATGCGATGTATTGGTTCCATTGTTCAAATGCTATTCAAGCACTTCTAAATAACATTAAATTTTTGAGGGTCTTACACAATTATAAAAGTGCTGATAAGCAATAGCTGATGCTACCGTCTCTAAATTTATAAATCATTTTTATTATCTAAATGAGGAATGTGCATGTTTTGACTAATTCAATAAAGGAATCAATAATGAAGACAGAATGGAAATGGCTGCTAAAATTATTGCGTTAGAGGACGATGAAAGCTTAGTAAACTATGAAGAAATTAACTTTAAGAAAAGATGATGCTGAAATTTTTTTGGAAGATAATGATTATCATATAATAATAAACTTGATAAGTAAATATTCACTAAGTTTATATAAAAGATTCAACATCTCCACCGAATTTTCAAAAAAAGAACATATACAAGAATGAGATAATTAGAGGATTATAAGAAAGGGAACAAAATAATACGACAATTTCAAGTTATTAACGACTCAGCAGAAAGAGGAATAAAGCTAATACAAGAATTTAATGACAAAATAAGCAAATATGAAGACCAGAAGCAATTTCTATTTAATGTAATATTTTTTTTTCTATTATCTAATTAGGCTTTTGAGATAATTTCGAAAATATTTAAAATATAATTTAGGTGAAATTTAACAATTATTATTTTAATTTAAGAATATTTTATGGCGATTCAAGATTACAGCAGAAAGTTCCCAAAACCAATATTAGCTGTGCTACAGAAATATTTCAACTGTTTTATCAATTTTCTTAATTAATTAAAATATGGAAGCCTTTATTGAAAATTTTTGATATTTACCATATCCATTATATTTTTTTATATTATTGGCATTAGCACATGTAATTTTATGTTTGATCAAATAAAAAATTACAAATTTACCCAGGGAGGGAGCTTTCAAATATTTGGTAAAGGTTTATCAGAACAAAAACCTAAAAAAATTTATTACGACATAACTTGCCCACATTATTGTTAAGCATCTTAGTGAAAACTGTATTAGTTATAACTGTAACTCCAAGACCAACAGATAAAATGACTTTGGATTGCAAAAATTCAAGGTCCAGTTCCCAAATATTATAACTTTGACATTAACTCCAACTAATATATGTTGTTGAAATATAATTTAAATTTTTTTGTCTTCCATTACATTTCAACAAACTTT
Organism: Trachelipus rathkii; assembly: GCA_015478945.1. NCBI lineage: Eukaryota > Metazoa > Arthropoda > Malacostraca > Isopoda > Trachelipodidae > Trachelipus > Trachelipus rathkii. The sequence continues at coordinate 18,936 of JABUQX010067301.1, forward strand.
AATTGATAGTCGCCACGGATTAAGGTCAATTATTCACGCACAAATTTGGAGTATATTACTATTTATTACTTGTATGGGAACACAGTGTGTGGTAGATAACTGAAATTTAAAAATTATGAAAGAAGTGGCACCTTTATATATATATATATATATATATATATATATATAATATATATATAATATATATATATATATATATATATATTATATATATATATATATATATATAAATATAATATATATATTATATATATATTATATATATAGTATATATAGCGTATCCAGAAATTTTTTCGGGGGGGGAGGCAGACAAAATCCATGCAGGTTA
>JABUQX010067302.1:0-17500 GCA_015478945.1 Trachelipus rathkii
TACAACAGTAAGTAAAGGTTGATACAATTTGCATGCTAATAAAAATAATATCCAGGTTCATGTTCATTCAATAAAATGCTACTAATGCGTAAACAATCTGTTTATGGGAGAGAGCTCTCAGTTGAGGAAAAATGAATCTGTATAGGGAAAATTTATTTCCTCGTGATAATGTGTTAAGGTAAGAATGCATTATCAAGGTAGAACAACAGGCAGTTATTGGCTGGAATTCTTTATTCCAACCAAAATACTGCGATGCGTCGGTTGAAAATTGCAGATTCGTGCAATGTCAGTGCTTCCCAAGTTTAAATATAAACGAATGTAAAAATTTTGCAAGAAAGTCTCCTCGTATATATGACGCAATCAAAAGCAATTACTTCTGTAGATACAGGGAGTTCATTTTCTATTTTAAAGGCTTCGCAAACAAAGAAAGATTCCTATTGGCTTCTTAAAAGCTGCTAATAGATATCAGATTAACATAGATGATAACTAAAAAAATTAAATTTCCTGCGGGATGATTTACGAACATAAATTTTTAGAGTGATTAATTGATAATATTTTACGATAGATTTTACTAAATATAAGATTAACCTAATTTAGCTCAAATATTAAAGATGCCACAACGCTATCATTGTAAGTCATTCAAGGAATGATTCTGAAGCACACCCATAACCAAATATTTTAATTATATAAATTTAAAGCTCTTTCTCCAAACTCCTCCGCCCTTCCCCTTTTATACTTCTCGATTAGTGAATATAAAATTTTTGATATTTATATAAAATTTTAGAAAATGTGAATGTGAGAATAATAATTATAATAAATAGTAATCCCTGGGGTAGCTATCAGGACAATGCCTCCTACAAGTGTAATAAAAATAGAAATGAAATAAGTATGAATAAAGTGATATTAATAAAGAAAGTGATTTTAATAATACAAGTGAACTAGGCTTTACAAAATTTCCTCTTTCCCCCGCTGAACAAAATTCCTTAATGAATTAATTCCTTATAAATTTAAAGTTACGGTTCCCAAAAACATTATAAAGTCGCAAATCTCTACTGTTATATGATAATCAAAAAGAGATAGGCAGTAATAGTAAATCTGGTACTTTCTCACCTCGCACTCCACCTTGGGATTGCCGATTTCGGACTTTCTAAAACCTAGGGTGGATCCAATAGTAGCCGATTTGAATTACTGAACAAAAACGAGCTGTTCGAGAACAATTTCAGTCTCCAACTTAAATGACTTTACGAACTTACTCCATGGGTTAATTTTTATTTTCTTTTTAAACTTAAAAAAGCATTTTATAACCTTAAAGTCCACCCTGATTGTCGAAAGTTCTAAACTATAAATACTCCTTTTGGCAGTTTCTCATATAATAGTATTGTAGAAGGCTTCCATTCCAGTCCCACTAGTTTACAAAATACATATCTTTAATTCTTCTAAAATCCAAACATTATATAATGATGATATCCTCATCGCCACTCCCACTCATGATGAACACATGAAATGATTTTAGAAAATGTACTAGATGGGTTAAAATCTTTTAATTTGAGACTTAATGCTGATAAGTGCCAAATTGGACAGTTCTGGTACATATTTAGTTTGATGTTCCGAAGCTCCATGCTCCCTAATAGGATTAAAACCCACTGCATATGGAATATCCCAAAACCCAATGACTACAAAGATTACTTCTTCATAGCAGTCTTAAACATTTTCCTCTTCTCTCCTGTATTTCTGAAAATTATTTCTCCCTCTTCTTCTTCTCAAAGTTGCACCATTACTCTCAACGCAGAGTTTAAAATGGAATCCTGAGGCAGAAGAAGCCTTTATATGGCCAAATTGCCCCTCAAAAATGCTATAACTTTGGGTTTTCCTTCTAATAATGCAAATATCTGTTTTCACCGATGCTAGTCAGACAGCCTTGGCAGTTGTATAGTTTCTACGGAAAAATGAAAAAAAAACGGTTCCACGGGATTTTACAGTTAACTGAATCCTACTGAAATTGTTACCATAAATCATTAGCAGAACTCCTTGCCGGTTAAAACAATTAAAAAAATTACTTCACATAGTAGAAGCAAGGAAGGTAGATGGTTTTGTGACAATCTTTTCATCACCAAGTCACTTAAAATAAGAGACTGATTGCTTAACACTTGCTACAAGGACAGCTACCGAACTTTCTTATCAGAGTATTGATACTGGACATCATATTAAATCTGAAGAAAATATTCTTGATATCCTGAGTAGAAATCCAGCTCAAAGAAAAACACTGAATGCCATCAAATGTGCCCACCACTCCTTCCACTCTGCGGAAAAATAGACAAAAGATTCAGCAGGCAACTCTTCTCTTCAAATATGGAGATCAGATACCTGAACAGTAGTCATTCCAGAAGTATCCCTTGATGAATCTTGTGCACCAGATTTCACGCCCAGCGAATTCTTAACAGGATGACGGTTATGCTCTCGCATCAATTGTTCAATATTTCCGCCAATGAATGTATTTAAGCTTTTTCCCCAGTGTAAGAATGACTACAAAAGAACTGCAAGCACACAAAATGAAGCTGATGTACAACTTCAGAAATATTTAAATAACCAAGAAAATACGGTTCTTAAGCTTACAAAAACTCTATTATTATCGGAATGACTTGGTCTCACTATTCGTTTATGAATCTATTCCACTTTAACAGTGTTTGTTTCCTTATATTCTTCCTTTATTTCTTAGTCTCACTCTTTAGGCTATTTTTGTGTTTAAAGGGATATATCTCTGGCATCCCTTAGAAAGCTTGTTATGGAAAAAATAGCCAAAGTATGTAAAGCAATGTACCAAAGTTGTGAGCATTCAAAGCTAAATCTTTTCGCAAAAAAGCCCTACCATTTGAATCTTATAGCCATTATCGGCCCAAATTCAAGAGTCCATATTCGACATTTCTTAAAATGCCTCAATGCCCAAAAAAGTATAATACCTTTAACATTGATTGATAGGTTCTCCCGTTATCTCTTTTTCCCTTGAAAAACATAGAAACCTCAACCATAGTGGATAATACTAGAGAATTTCTACCCATATCTGGAGTGGTAGGAACTTACGTTTCTAAGCGCAGTTTACGTCGGACCTATTCAAGAGTGTGTGTGAGGATTTAGGATCCCAGCATAACTTTACCTCCGCCTATACCCCAAAAAGCAATGGCCTCATCGAAAACTCCCATAAACATTGTAATCTTGCGAAGCCATGCCTGTCGGATGAGTGAAGATGTGAAGTATATTGGCAAGATCTTCTCCCCATGCTCATTGTGTTCTGCGTACTTGCCCCATGAATTCAGAAGAATCTGCCAATAACCCTAAAATATAAAAACATCCGCCAAAAGACTGCAAGATGCGAAATTCGTGCTCGTCAAAAGCCAACAGCATTGGAGAACCAAAATTATTCTTAGTACTCTCTGTCTCCAGAATTTTCTGCCAAGAACCCTAAAATATATGTGCCAAATAGTTTGGAAGATGCAAAATTTGTACTAGTTAAAAAGCAATAGTAGAACAGAAACAAACTAAAACCCGTATATCATGCCCCTATCCCATAGCAAAGTTATCTGCCAATAATGTGTATATAAATAAGAATAATTAAGTACAATGTGAAAATTTAACAAAGTCAAACCTATTTTATGTTAAATAATGATTGTGATGAATTAGATGATTCATAACCATTTTTTTAATGGTGCTAAAGTTTATATATTCTAATGCCAGTATATTCTTGTGATGTAAAGGTGAAACTTAGTTATTTTGTTAAACTTAAGTTTCCTCTACCATTTGAATTTACGCTAAATCTTTTCTATTCTTTTAAAATTAAGTACTGTAGAAGTGACTGGGTTGTTCAGGTGTGAATATCAAAATAAACTTGGAAATTCACCCTCCAAAGTCACCACGTGCAACCAATAAGTTGCAATGACGAATTCAAACACATTTTACTGTTTTTGTTTATAAAATATTTTTGTATGTTAGACGTAAATACGTCTTAAGAATTACGAAATATCGTTAGCGAGAACACGGCTTCAAATTGTAGGGTTGGTAACTCTGGTTTTGAATTCGCGAGTAACGAAAAATTAGTAGCGATAGCAGTACGCTAAAAAACTGTTGTCCGAATTACGTTAAATAAAATTGTAAAATACAATTATTTAAATACATACTGTATATTAACATAATAATCGAAAAAACTTTTGCTTACTCCAGTTTTAAAATAAGCTAAAAAAGAAAATAATTTTAAAATAGAAGTGACAGAAAATTGTTACTGTTTCGTTGGTTAGGCTGACCTAGTCTTACACACACACATACACATATATATATATATATATATATATATATATATATATATAGTTATATATATATAGGTATATATATATAGTATAGTATATTATTTACAGTTGTCACCACTCACTCATCGGGCAGAGCCCTATTCAAGGAGGGGTAAGGCCTGGTGAAGTTAAGAACCAACGTAAATTACGCAGGATGAGCACAGCCAGGCTTTGAAGTGGGAGATTAAATTCAGCAGGAAAGATGGAAGAGAATTGCACATAACAGAGGTGGCAGGAAAGAAGGAAGCACCGCAGCGAACTAGCCTAGAGTTACCAATATCAACAACGAAAACTCAGCAAACAGTACCCTTGCCGATGGGAAATGTAAAATAAAACCCTTTCAGCACCTGCGGCAATTCTACAAAGAGATAGCATCAACATCGCGACGCAAAGATAGAATAAAGTGAATGGAAAGTACAGAACAGTTTCTAAGCCTTTTACTAGACCCTTTATCCGGAAAGCCGGAACCAGGCCCCCCCCCAGATATGAGAGAGAGCAGAACTCCCCATATTGCTGGATGAGTCTCTTATATTGGGCTTTCGGAGTAACTGAAGATAAAAAATGTTTCAGCCCGTGTTTGTCCCACTTTGAGGCCGCCCTAGTGATGTGGATGAGAGATTTCCAAGACATTTTTTGCTTAAATTAAGACCAAGGATATATTGTCAACAGGAGAGATTAGAGAACCGTCGGGAGATAGGAAAGTTAGGTGTCTGAGAGAGGCAGATTTGTAGAAGTGGTTTAAAGAATTGGAATTTCACAGGTTGAGAAGACCCTAAACGGAAATTCCACGACCAGTGAGGATAGAATCGAAAAGATTAAGACGACTAGAGGCAATTCTAGAAGTAAAAGAGGGAAGCAGAATTGAAACGAGTTGAAGTATGAAGGGCCGAGTCATCGGCATATGAGGGATAGAGTTGATGCAGTGAGAAAGATTACCAAAGTAGGAGTAAAGTTAGATAAGACAGAACCCTGGAGGAACACCCACCATTGGAAAGTAGTCGCCCCCCCCATCACCAGCCAGCTGAGTGATTTGAAAGAAAACTAGATATATATCTAGTTGAAAGGGAAAACCCAAAAGAAGGGAGCTTTGAGAGCAGTGACGGGTCAAATGCTTTGGCTATGTCAAGCACCACGCAAGTCTCCTGTAGTTCTAAGAGTGGAAAACCATAAATCAGTAAGATAGTAAAGTATATCGACAGTAGACGAAAGCCATACCGGCGATCGGAAAGAAGTGAATGAGATTTGCATGTTTAGTGAGAGTGGAGAAGAGTTTCAAAGATCTTGTAAAGATACAAGCGAGAGCTAAAGGGCGATAGAAGTTGAAGGACTTCAGAGCAGGTTTCCTTTTTTTCGGATTGCTGGACAGCCCCAACCCTGAGGGAAAGTGTTAGTATTGAGACATAGAGAATATAGTTGAACGAGGGAGGGAAAGTATCGTAGCGCACTCCCCTAGCTCGGTAATGATCCGCCTTTCTAATTGCTATGGATTTCAGGTCGCATCTGACTAAATAAATTTGCGCCATGCAGGACATCACCTGAGAGTGAGGAAGAGGAAATCAGAATCAGTCCAGGGTCAGTTAGGAGGCCAGGAGGCCGAAGAGAGATTGGCCCTCTTTCTACTGGAGAGAATGGCACAGAACCATTAGATCGAATAAAAGGAGGAATTTCCAGATTGTTGAGAATGTTGAATGATTCTGCCTCCTCCTCACCAATGAGTAATACGATGCAGCAACAAACGCCCCTGTAAGCATTGAAATCGCCTCTATATAGAGAACCTCAGTATTTGGACGAGATGGTTGAAAAGATATAACAGTCTCGTGTTTCGGTAAGATATTCAAAATATGGCAAATCTTTGGTTCACAGAACTGTACGCTACGTATCTATTGTGAAGAAGGAAGAAAGATTTTGCCGCTACCGTGGCTCAAAAGAGATTCGAGATTCTCGAGACGCATTACAGGAGTGTTTATGCACAGGCACATACTCCATCTTTCAGACACTTATAAATTTCTGTCTATTAAGGCTGAAATTTCACAACAATCAGCAAATTACTAGATATTATAAATCGAAAATTCAGATCCTTGAGATATTGAGGTGGTATGTCGGATGAAGTCTAAGAGAGATTTACTTGACTGGTTCGTCCCTGGAAGTAATTTATGGGTCCCCAAAACACATAAACGTGATTGCCCCACCAGATCATATCGGCATCATACAAGATGCATAATTTCAAAGTATCCAATAACATATACACTCATCTTAACCAATTCACTTCTAATCCTTACACGATTTCCAACTCGCAACAATATATTAAGGATCCGACACACATTTACAATCTAAAGGTTCAGTTAATTAAGGTGGGATTGGATGTGGAGTTCTTGTTTCTAATGTACCACTGGAGGAAAGTAATATTATTATAGCAGAGCTACTATTTAGAAGTCAACATACTCAGCTTGTCCTTAAAGGAACACCTTCGAGGACCTTCTAAGATTGGCGGTTACAGACTCCTTTTTCATCAGCAATAAGATTTACCAAAAGATTGATGGGTAGTCATGAGGTCTTCCCTTAGCGCGGTTTTCTCTGACTTTCTTCTCAGTAACATGGAAGTGTGTTTTTTTATAGCTTGTCCATACTACAAAAGATTTGTAGACGACATTTTCTACATATTTGACTAAATTCAACAATCCACTCAATTTACGCTCACCATCCAAATATTGAGTTCACTATGAAACCTGAAACAGATTCTGCCCTGTCGTGTTTGAATGTTTCAATTTCTAGAATCTCCTCTTCCTTTATATCATTTTGTCTACAGGAAGGCTATTTTCACACAAGAAGGTTTCAACTTTTACAGTTCTGTTCCTCTCACTTTTTAAAAGAACTCCATTTCTATTTTAATCAATATTTAATCAATAGAGTATACAATGTATGCTCAAAATAAATTTCTCAACACAACAAACTTGAATTTCTGTCAACTTATTTCAGTATAAATTAATTTGCATCAGCATTTACTTTTAAGACTATTGGGTCCTTTCTGAACAACATATAACAATCAAAGAAAACTTTAATCATCTTCTTCCCATTTGTGGATCGTTCATCTGAAATGACGGTGAGAGAGGTTAAGACTCAACTCAAAAGGTTTAACCCTCAAATCAAGTTTGTTCTTACGAATCGGTTTAAATATTTGATTTCTTCCAATATAAGAATCGAGTACAAACAGCGGCGTTCATGTCTAAGGTGGTCTACAGTTTCATTTGTCTTCGATTTAACAGAGGCTCATATAGAGGTGCCAAGTCTAGACTCCTTCCAATTGCATTTGTGAGAACCTAGGAATTACACGTGGAATCTTTTTTCCAATAACGGCGAAAGAACACTACCCCATAAGAACGCATTCTACTACACTCCAAGCTTCGACCTCTTAAAGATACTGGTTTCTTCTTCATGTTCAAAGGAACTTATTCTGGAATCAATGTGCATTTATTAATAATCATCTTCCTCAATTCTCAATTAAATAGAAACGCTCAAGCTTCGCCCATGTATGTGATCACTTGACGCTATTACTCCAATGTATTTAAAAGATGTTGAGCATGTAGGCTATGTCTATTGCCGAGTGAATTTCCTCCATAATTATGTTCCCAAGCGTATCATACAGTTCCGCCGATAGATACAAGGTCGGTTGCGATGATCACGACCAAGTCCGATGCAGGATTCAACATTCCTAGAACAAAAATACGTGATAGACTCTCCAACCCAAGTTACCACGGACTGTTGTCACCTTTTTAGTCACCTTCTATGACACGCAGGACATGTTGTGAATGAATTTCCTCCCATCCATAAGGGATATCTCTTTAAGACGCTTCTTACAACATGAAGAATAAGCGTTTTGGAAATTCTTTCTCTAAGCATAAAGCAATATATATATATATATATATTATATATAGTATTATATATCCTGACATATATAGCGATAGTATATTATATATATATATTAGATTATTATACTTGCTTATAATAATAATAATATATATAATAAAGGTATATATAGTATATTATTATATATATACATATTCATATATATATATATATATAAATAAGTATATTAAATTATTTTTTATATAACGTTATATATATATAATATAATATATATATATATATAGATTATAATAACTAATTAATATATATAATATAGAATATATAAATGTAAAAATATAATATATAATATTTATTTATAAATTAATAAAGAAATATAAGAAAATAATAAATATTATATATAATATTAAAATATATATAATATATAATAATATTTATAATAGTTCATATATATATATAATATAAAATAAATATAATTATAATTATCTATATATTTTTTTCGAAAATATAAGTATAATATAAATATAGTATAAAAACTAATTAAGTGAATTATAATTATATATAATATTATATGAATAAATGAAAGACTTATTTAAAAAATATATAATGTTAATGATAAAAATATTACACAAAATATAATAAATAAATTAATAATAAATATAAATCTATTTATCAAAAAGTCTTATAATAAATTAATGGTCTCTAATTTTAAAAATTCGAGTTTAATAAATAAAAAATAAAATAATAAATAATAAAAAAAATGAAGTATAATTTAAAATATAAGTTTAAATAAATTAATAATTAATATTAATAATATCTTTGATAATCTTTTAATCAAATCAAAAATATTATAAAAATAAAAAAAAATAAGTAAATGCGGATGGACTTTTTTACCAACATACATAAGAGGACGGAAAATCTGAGATGGATATTCAAGAAGTACTTGGTCGTCTGTATTTCCAAAAGAGCATGTTCGGTTACTAATATGTATACTTATGATATATATACTATATATATATATAATATGTGTATTATATTATGAATGACTTAAATAAAGATTTTATATATAATTGTCTTTTAAGCCCTAGCTTTAGGTACCATATAAATAAAAACCCAGTGAAGATTTAAGAAATTAGTTTAAACAAAACTAACTTCATACGAAATGAATTACTACTGTAATTAAACTTTAAATTAAATTTACGTAAGTCGAAATCTGGGATTTTACACAATTCTTATTTATTAATTCAATAATTTATGAAAAATTAAAATCATATTAATATATATTAATATAATTAAATATATATATTATATATATATATAATATAATATATATATATATATATATATATATATATATATATATTAATATATATATATTATATATATAATATTATATATATTAGTATATATATATATTTATATATTATATATATATATATATAATACTATATTAATATATATATATATATATATATATATTATAATATATATATATATATGTATTGTATATATATATATATTAGGTATATGTTGAGAGTTAGTATTATTATAGTTAATATAATTATAATAATATATATAGTATATTCTAAGTTTTTGAATTTGCCCAAAACGGAAATTTAGATTCATCTTAATTCACCTGGTCTTATTTCTGATCACTAGTATGATTTGTGAAGGGAAAACTTAACCCTTTCTTTCCTTTCCTTTCGGCATTTCGGTGATTTTTATTTTTGTATTTTGGAAAATATTTAATTGATATGATTTCCAAATTGATTTCTTTTAGTTTCAATCTTTTGCAATCTTGTTTCAATATCCAATCTGGTCTATACTTTGCAGTTATTATAGATGGCCACTTTTCAACATTTTACCATAAATTTTTAACCAATTCTCCTCAAAGTTTTGCTATTTCCAGAATGGTACCTTGTGGTGTACCGATGGGTAAGTTACGTATTAGTGCTCCGTGTGGAAAATGTGTGTGCAGTTTAACAGGTATAGATTGATTTTTTTATTGTAGTATTAGAATAAGATTTCTTCATTAACCATCTTACGTAGAATAATAGTTGCAAAAACGAATTAAGTGATCTTCTTATACCCCAATTAGGAAATTCATTTTATCCCAAAATCACTACTTCAACCTAAAACTAATTTATTAAATAAATAAAGAGCTTGATGATTAATCAGATTACAAATGTTTGACATTTCTTTATATTTTAACGTGACAAGATAATAATATATTTTCCCACTTGTTTTACAAAATTTGGAATAAAATATTTAAAAATTTGTAAATCTTTCTGTTAGTTATAAATATCAATTTTTGCATTAATTTTAATCAAGCATAAAGCAGCGTGCGGAAAAACTATATTTTAAAATCAATATTTGCAGTTACGACGAAAAACCTTGTAATTAATTCTTTTCTTTAATATCCTTCCATCATAAAAGTTTGTAAATATAATATATATATATATATATATATATATATTATATCTATATATATATATATATATATATTATATATATATATTATTAATATTAATTATTTTATGATATAATGTTTATATATATATATATATATATATATATATATAGATATATATATATAATATATATATATATATATATATATATATACTTAATATATATAATATATTATAAATATATATATATATATATATATATTTAATATATATATATATATTATAAGGTATGTATATATAATATATATATAATATAATATATCTATATATATATATATATATATATATATATATATATTATATATTTAATTATATAATATATATATATACATATATATATAATATATATATATAAATTATAATATATATAAATATTTTATATATATATATCTTATAATAGTAAAAAAATGATAAATTTTTAATTAGGTGACCTGTGACTGTATGATAAATTTCTTATATTTGTTTTATATATGTGATACGGTTTATGCGTTAAATGTAACTTAAAATAACCTTACCTAACCAGTTTTCATGCTTATAAAAAAACAAAATTAGAAATCAATTGCAACACCCCCCCCATTCACTACACTAGAAATTACCTCACTTATCAAAACCTTAAAATATTCTCCTGCCTCTGGGCCAGACAACATCTCAAAACTTCACATTAAACACTTTGGTCCATCTGCTATCTCATCCATTACAAACATTTTCAACAAGTCTTGGTCATTCAACTACATCTCTCCACTCTGGAAAAAGCAATAATCATACCCAAATTAAAATCCAGAAAAGGCCCCAACCTTCCCTCTTCATACCGACCCATATCCCTCCTCTACTCCCTGTGCAAACTAATGGAGAAGATCATTCTCACCAAAATCCAGCCACACTTACACTCCCAAACCCACCAACTTGGCTTCAAAATATCACACTCAACCTCAAAAGCCCTAACAAACCTCAACAACACTATCAAACATTATAAACGGCTTAAAAAACTCTTTCTCATAGAACATATACTTCTAGCCAAGACATCAGTGGAAGCATTCGACTCAACTGGTATACACAGATCACAATCCTCACAAAATAATCTACGCCTCCCCTTCAATAATAATTATAAAAAAATAGCTAGGCTAATTTTTCCCAAATTAGCTGGACGCCCACAGTACAAGGTATCCAGCAGACACCGAGATTCAAGAAACCGTAAAATTGAGAAACGGAGCCCCTCAAGGTGCCATTTTGTCCCATTTTCCTAAATTTAACCACTTTATAGCTGTAGACATTCCCTTTTCCTCAAATCTCCAATTTACAGCAATAATAACCTAGCAGAGAATATTAACCATAACATATCTGACCTCCTGTACAACTGCTATTACTCACACTCTCAGAACTTACCTAAAACCAACTAGAGTAGGGGGGGGGGGGATGGCTGTCTTTACCAAAAGAATGTCACCCTCATCCGGAATATACATCAATAACCATGATCACGCACTGACAAAACAACCAATTATCATTACCACCCGCAAGTAATATCTAAATAACTCCTCATATCCCCTTAAACAAAACACCCAAAAATTCTCGGCATAACCTTTGACACACTCTTTATTCATTTAAACCTCAAATTCACAAATTAATCCTAAAAACCAAGGGCTTGCGGCAAATTTTTTTTCGGCTCAGCTCCAGCTCCAGCTCCGCAGCCCTGATTTTCAGACAATTTTTTCACGGCTCCGACTCCGGCTCAGCTTTTTAAAATTACCCGGCTCCGACTCCCGCTCCAAGCTCCAGCATTTTGAAATTGCCGGAAATATTGAAATTTTTGAAATTTTTAATTTGTTCTTTGAATCGGCTCCGACCCCTAGTTATAATCCTTCTCCATTTACAGTTATGAAAACATTAATTCTGTTACAAAAATTTTTGAAAAGGTATGATGCAATTAAATGTTTTATAATGACATCTTTATTAACTTAGAATTAAAACATAGAATATAATTTTTATATAGAAAATTAAGAATTTTTGGAAAGTTTAAAATGAATATTTCCTTTTCTTCCTAAATTTGAATATAATTCCTTCTTTTTACGTAATATATATTTTATTAATTTTTTTTTCCTAAAATAGCTGTAAGATAAATTTAGTTAGTTTTTAGTGTTCGATGCTAAGAGTTTAAAAATAATTCTCGATTGGTGTACTATGAGCTGGCCTGAAATCATAGTGTAACATAATTGTTATTCCAAACAGATGTTATTTTATGTATAGACGTTTGATTTAGTGTATATGATATGTATTGATACTATGTTATATATATTAAATAGTTATATATAGTATATATATATGTATCTCTTATATTTATTATATATATATATTAATATAATATTTATTATTTTATATAATATATATATATATATATATAATATTTATTTACACATCTACAGGTAGGGTTTCCCCTTGTCACGTTGGAACCAGCATCTTCTTCCTCCTGGCCCCGAAACTCTTGATATCCTAGAGCACTCAAGAAAACTATTTCTCGTTCATGGTTTCCGTATAGCTAACTATACCTTGAGTTAAATATAAAAGTCAGGAAGGGTTTCACCCTTTAGGATGAGCTAATAAGCATCTTCTTTCAATTTGCGCTTGAAACCTGCCTTCTTCCAGACTATCCATAAAATATATGCTAAGTCACATGAATTCAACGCTGGTCCCAAGAGTAGTACAAGCAGAAAAAGTAAAGGCCGGGTTGCTAGCCCCTGTCTCCCTATATATATTATCATTGTTATTGAGGCCTAAGGGGTCCCTGCCTCAATAGCTTTAGTAACTGATGGTCTCTCTTCTCAATAGATCTGATGTGGTCCCGCTTTTATCCAAACAAATTTATAATTATTATAAATTATAATTATATATAATTATTTTATATATATATATATATATATAATATATATATATATATATTATATATATATATATATATTAATATATATTAATTTAATATATATTTATATATATATATATATATAATATTAATATATATTATATAATATACTATATATATATATATATTATATATATATATAAGTAGTATCAGAACAAGTTCGTAGTGTCTCAAGGTCAAGATCACTGTATGAGAATAACTTTCACTAGGGTTAAGACAATCTTATCACGCTAAATTTAGAAGCGTGGGATATGGTTGGTGGACGTAACCTCGTGTAGACGAGGTTACTTGTCCGGAAGGTCAACAGGAAGGGAGTGCTGCCCCCTAAAAATTGAAATGATCGTAGAAGGTTGAAATTTGGAGATGGTATAGAGGAGGAATGAGTAAGTAGGATTCGGATCCGGATTCGGATCAGGGCGCCGGCACCGGTGCTGGTTCTAGTGCGGTGCTGGGTTAGTAAATATTTGTATAATAATACAGATTGGTGTCTTTATATATATTATAGAACCCGTAGGTCTTGAATATGATGGTTATAAGTTCGAAATAGGTGTCTGGGAATCCCCCGAAGAGGGGTCCCAAGTAGAAATGGACAAAATGCATAAGAGAAGTGGAGAAAGGAGTCGGAGTAGGAGTCGAGGAGTCTGGAGACGGAAAAGGAGCCTGAGTCAGAGGAGTCGAGGAGTCAGAGGAGATTCATGAGGAGTCAGAGCTTGACAGAGCGGAAACCGGTGCTGGAGTCGGTGGGGTGCTGAGTTAATAAGTAATTCGTTTAGTCCATATTGGTTCAAATAGTATAATGCTTATATAGGTCGCGAGAACTTGCATATGAAGGGTTTGTAAGTGTCGTATGTAGGTGTCTGAGGGGAACCTATCTCGGTGTGGGGTCCCCAGAAAGAAATGCCCTAAACAGCAAAACAGAAGATGTGGAGCTGTGAGCGGGGAAGGATAGAGGGGGAGGTAAGGATGCAATCTGTATTCATAAGATAACCCGTGTTTTTCTATAGGTTGGAGATCTGGATCATTTTCGATATTTCAAGATATGTCTTCGTTTAATTGTTTGTATAGGAACTGTAAACTTAAAATAATATGTTTATATAGCTATTATTTTCTTGTGTTGTTAATTTAGAATTTTGTAAATCTTATTTTCAAAAATTTTTTTATTATATTTTATTTATCGGATATTTTATGTATAAGAAATACTATTAAAGAATATTATTAGTTTTATCTTATCTTGCCATTTGCTCTTTTCATGTTTATAAACGGTTAAAAATGTTTTACTCGTTTTTACAACCATTTCTAAAGCGTAAATATCAAGTAAACTTAAAAACCATCCACATTCCATCCACACCTATAACTCACTGTGATCTAATTTTACCTATTGATCTTTGTCTATTAATTTCCAGTCATATTTTGCATAACATAACACAAAAATTTTTTCCTTTCTTTTTTGTGTTTATAACTTCAAATAATTTAACAAAAACATATACCCTAAAGCAGTAAATCGGTTAAATTTCAGTTAAATTCATTTATCTCAATTCATTCCAGTCCTCCCCATCCGCCACCCATGACCGCTATTGTACAGTTAACTATATGAAAGTTGAACTATTAGATTCAACTAGTCATTTTTTTGGTAATAACATACCAACAAGACTTTTAATTTATTTTTTGTGTTAAATCCATTTTTGTTTTTCTAAATTTTTTTATGTTTTAATAACTTCAAAAATTGCGTTTTTATCATATACCCTAAAATCAGTATATAATCTATAGCTAATCAGTAAATCAAAAGCCCCACCCTACCCTCCCCATCCCACCCGTGATCTATTGACTTCTATTGATCTTTGATTTATTGATCTATTGATTCCAGCCATATTTTGTATAACATCACACGAACAACCTTTATTACTTTTATGATTAATCACTGTACACGCCACAAAAATTAAATTTTTTAACCCACTAACAGCAGTACTCAATGATCCAGACCAACATTAAGAACCCTCACCCACCCCATCTGTAAAATCTATTGATCTATTGATCTATTGATTCAGCTCATATTTTGTATTTATAACAACTCAAAACTTTTATTTATTTATTTATTTATTTGGTTTAAAAATATGTTTTTAATAAAATTTTATATTCACTTTTAATAGCTTATAAAACAAAAAATATAGCGTTTAGTATTCATGAGGGTGACTATCGTCGAACATATTGCTGGAAAGTCAACCCACTCCTCCTCTCACACCACTCCAGCCCTTCCACCCACCTTACCAAGATCTTTGTCTATTGTTTCAAAAGTCACAATGTCAAGCAACATTAATGGATAAAACATATAAAATCGATTTCCTTTATGCACATGATTCAATCTACTACATATACGCTAACGTAACAAAGTTTTCATATTAATAAAGGTAATAATAGCATCACCTGACCTAAGAATATACATGTACAATTCCATCAAACGCCTAAGACACACCCATAAGCACGTTAAATCCAAAGCTAACATTTAACAAAGTTTTCCTCACTTGCACAGTAAAGTAACTAACCAGCGTACAAGAAAGTGTAACGCTGTTCACGACATTGTCATGCATAGAAATCTATCATATCAAATGTTAATTTTTAAATTAAATTTTGGTATACTTAAACAAATTTATCATAACCTGCCTAATTATCAATAACTGAATCCAACAAAAATTGTACCCGTTATACGCATTTGCTCATCAGTGTGCCACGAAGTTACATCTGAAGAGGGAGTGATGAGATAAAATTTCTATGACGAAGGAAATATGTCGTTAAACGAAATATAAATAGCTAACGGTAACAAAGTTTTCGACTATTAATAAAAGCCTTTACATAGCTATCCACTTGAACTAAAGAATATAAGTGCACAGCGACAGACACCCAATATAGCAGACGTATGCAAAGACACTAAACTGCTAAGCAATTAACAAAGTTTCATACTTAAGAACACAGTAAAGTAACTACATAGCATACAAAAACGAAACCTATACACACTTTGTCAAGCATAACATTATCTCGAACATAATCAAATGATTAATTTTTACATTAACGTGGATAATAATTTAACAAATATTTAGCATAACCTTACCTAATATCATACAGACCAACAATTATATGCTATCCGTAACAAAGATTTTTTACATTAAAATAGTAATATTTAACAAAGAATTTGTCATACACCGTTACCTAACTATCATAATTCGCAACGGAATAATTGTAAACTTAACAAATTTTTATCCAAACAGCATAAAAATTAGTTCTTTTAAAATAAAATATCATCGTAAAGACAGTTTACTGATCCTAAATGTACAGATAACACTCATGTAAGCACGGTGTAAAGAAAACGCGCCCTTTCCCTCCACGTCCCTCCCAATTGACACCTGTCTAAGCATGATCTTTGATCTATTGATTCAAGTCATATTTTAAGGGGTGGCGCCTATTTTTGCTTCACGCTAAGCCAAATTTTCACCCCCCTTAAAATGGACAAATCACAAAATTTCGAAATCTTATCAGACGATCTGATTGGACCATATAAACAACAGAGAAGCTTTGTACGCTTCGGTTTTGACCTCTAAACTGTCGCATTCCATGGTTTTTCCTGTGTCTGTAAGTCCATTGTGTTGGTATTTTTCCCGCGTCCTCATTTTTTGAAAATCTAGACGGTTTTGACATTTGTGAAAACTCTCCTAAATATTTTTCTGACCAATTCGTTACTTCAACTTGAAAAATACAAAGATTGGACTATTACCGTAAAATAGTGGTACGCATGGGTAAATTTTGACTGTATGTTGACGCGTTCATATCTGGAGCATTGGTTCGATTTTCAAACACTACTCATTTTTCGCGGAAAAGAAAAATTGTGGAATATTTTTTTTTTCTGTTTAATATCGAATCTGAATGAAATTTTC
>JABUQX010067303.1:0-2500 GCA_015478945.1 Trachelipus rathkii
TACTACTACTAAGTCAAAATAACTGTGTCGGCTTTCTGTCAGTTAGGGACAAGATCTTATTTGCAAATGCTATAATACATAACGAATGGGGAATCTAATCACATTCTTAACTTCTTTCTCTTCTTATATTTTCTTTTTTAATTATTATTATTATTGCTTGCTATTACTTCTTCGTAATACCTTTATTTTTAATTATTACTTATTATTATTAATTATTTTCTTAATAATTAATTAATTTTTAATTGTCTGCATACTCTAATCTGATTTGACTACATATATCGATATTATTATTATTTTCTTTATCATTATTTTACTATTATTCAATTATTAAATTATTATTATTATATTATTATTATTTATTATTATTATTCATTATTATTATTATTATTTATTATTATTATATTATTATTATTATTATTATTATTTTTATTGAACATTACGAAAAATCAGACTTTGACAATCTGAATCTCGTCACTTGCTTTTTCCCGTGGGAAAGTTGTTTGAGCTATTTCCGGAACCATTACCGGATTATTTTATCGTTTTAAAGATTCTCTAATTGTTTCTTTATTTTTTTTCTATTTATATAATATGTATCTGTGGTTTATATATCTAGTTCGTGTAAAATATATATTATATATAATATATATATATATATATATATATATATATATTATATATAATATATTTTATTATATATATATATATATATATATATATATATTATATTATATATACTATATAATATATATATATAATATATATATATATCATATATATATTATATATATATATATAAATATTATTATATATAAATATGTATATAAATAATATATATATATATATATATATATATATATAAAAATTAAAATTTATTTAATTAATAATAATTAATATATAATATATATATTATATTATATATATATATATATACATATATATATATATATTATATCAATATATTAATTTATATATATATATATATATATATATATATTATCTATTATATATATAGTATATTATAATATATATATTATATATATATATATTATATTTATTAAATATATATATATTAATATATATATATATTTATATATTATATATATATATATATATAATATTTTATGTTATAATTATATTATTATATATATATATATATTATATATATATATATTATACTATCTATATATGTAATTTTTATTATATATATATATATATATATATCTAAATATATATATATATAAATATATATATATATATATCTATATATTGATATTATATATATATATTTATATATTATATATGTATCTATATATATACCTTGAGATGTTTTATACCTATCATTATTTTTTATATTATATATATTATATATACCTTATATTATATATATTATTATATATATATATATTATATATAATAATTATAATATATTATATAATAAATTATATATATATATTATATTATATATATATATTATATATTATTTATATTATTATTATATATAGTATTATTATATATATATATATTACTATATATATATATTCCTAGGCATACTAGAGTTGTTGTAAGTAGAGATGGTATAGAAGTGGAAAGTACGATTGATTTTGTGTTGGTCAAGAAGGAGATGTTGAAGTTTGTGCTGGATGTTAAATCGGTGAGAGGGGTTAATAATTGGATTATCGGGTCATTATGTTGTTTTTTGTAAAATTGAGTTAGTGAGGGCTTGGATGGAAAAGAAGGTGATAAGGAAGGAAGTGGGTAGAAATAAGAGTGAGAGGTTAAGTGAGCAAAGTAATAAGGATAAGTATTTAGGAGCGCTCGCAAGTAGATCAGTTGAATGTGAATATGTTGAAACTGAACAAATCTGGAAAGAATGAAGGAGCGGTTTGTTAGCAGTGCAAAGGAAGTATGTGGATATGCTAAAGTAGAAAGTAGGAATATTAACGGTGAGTGGTGAAATGAAGAGGTGATGCAAGCGGTTAAAAGTAAAAAAAAAGCGTGGTTGAATGTACTAAAAGTCAATGATGAAGTCTCGAAAGAAAGATGTTTTAAATTATATAAGGAGGAGAAAAGAAATACTAAAAGGTGCATCCATGGGAGAAAAAAAGAGGTAAATGAACAGTTTGGAAGGAGGAAGAATGGGGACTTACAAGGAAAAAGGAAGCTCTCCTGTAAGGAAGCGCGAAAGGTTAAAAATGAGATTAAAGGGAATCTGCTTAGAATAATGAATAGGGATTGTGCTTTCGTAACTGATGAAATGGATGTGACAGGAGTGTGGAATCTGCATAGCATTCAAAATAGTGTAAAATCTGCATAACATTCATAGTAATGAAGAGGTGATTGTGAATGTGTGTGGGTTTGATGGTGCAAGAAGGAATAGATATTTTGGGTATGAGGTCATTAGTAGGGAGGGGGGTAATGGGAAGAGTGAGAAAGTTGAAAAATGGTAAATCTGCCGGTACAGATGAAATTACTGGTGAAATGATAAAGAATGGAGGCGAGA
>JABUQX010067303.1:7500-15000 GCA_015478945.1 Trachelipus rathkii
CTTGAATTGGAATTTCAATTAACTTTACGTAAACTATCCCTAAAGTTTTATTTAACCGTGCGAGTATTTGCTTAATTGCTCTTTCAGGTTCGGTAATGAGTGTTTTGATGTAAGAAGCGTATAGCTTTCTAAGATTGTTAATTTTCTTCCTAAGTGAGCATTTACTCTGCTTATCTGTAGCGGTACCAAAAAGAAATGTTGAGGACGTCTCCCTCCGAACTCAAAGCGCAGCTCGTTTCTTTCTTGATCGTGCTGAATCCAAGGTAACTCACTTACTTCATTTAATTTCTAGGGCTAGAACTTTTACATCGAAATGGTCCATTAGTTTAAATTCCCATTGGTGAGCCCTTTGTGTGACTGAAACATTCAGAAATGTGGCTTCGAACGTTGGTAAGAATGAGTCTTTGATGTTGTTCACTAGCTTGGTTGTTTTGATGACAGTTTCTTTTACGTCTGAGGGACATTCTAATGAAACGATTAGATCTAAATATCCTTCTATAAAACTTACTTCACCGGTGCGATATAGAACCAAACCAGGCAGAATCTTTGTTTCTTCATTTTCTTTCACTATGATACTTTGACATGTCGTTAGGATGGTGAGTAGAAACAAGATCATTTTCCCGAATTCCATTTCTGAAATATTTTAATCGTATTGAAATATTTGTTTTCAGAATAATTTCAAGGTCGCCTAATCAAA
Source organism: Trachelipus rathkii (assembly GCA_015478945.1). Lineage (NCBI taxonomy): Eukaryota > Metazoa > Arthropoda > Malacostraca > Isopoda > Trachelipodidae > Trachelipus > Trachelipus rathkii. The sequence continues at coordinate 8,198 of JABUQX010067303.1, forward strand.
TGTAATTAAATTTTTAAATTGGAACTTAATAATTAATTAAGCAAATTGTTTGCGTTTTCTTAGCTATAAAGTTGTTAGTAAAATTCTTACATTTAGAAGCTATTTACTACTTAATGATTCTAGGTTCTAGTTTTTTCTTTAATTCTTAATTAATTATTTTAGTTACTTACTTACTAATTATTTCAGATTAATTATTTTAAGTTTCTTGTTATATATATTTTTTTATTATATTTTTTTTTCTTTTTTAGGAAAATTTCCATTTTACTTTTTTCTAGTATTTTTTGTTTAAAAAATCGCGCTGTCCCCCCTCTGGAGTGAAACGTATTCTTTAAAGTTTTTTGTATCATAAAAAAAAATAATCAGAAATATAAATGATGAATAATTCTAATTCAATGTGACTGTGTGAGTCAAGATAAAAACTAACATAAATCTAACATTTCTAATCCAGGCTAAGGAACTTAAGCTAAAACGATCGTTGATACTTAATCCATCTAATAAAAATTTTTTTTTCCTAATCCAGGCTAATATTTCTACAATACTAGATGACAAGATATTGTCCTAAAACTAAAGTGTATCCACTTAAAATTAGAGTATTTTCTTCAATCTTTGAAGTTTTTAATCCAAACTAATGTACTTAACCTATGATCGATCTTCTTATCTAATCTAAGCTAATAAATGAACAGATGCGAGTGCATATGTGTGTTCAATTTTCTTAAACTTAAGTATCTTGCTAATTAATGCGGATGTCAGAATCAAGAACATCTCTTAAATCTGATGTAAATCTATAAAATTTTCCCAATGTCCGCATAAGAGGAATTGACATGACATTACTCGGCGACATCATATCGTTAGGTCCTACCACCTTCTACTATTGTAATTCAAGATCAATTTAACGGCGATGGTTGGACAAAAGTCTTCGCTATAGTCTTCGTGTTGTCAATTGCCTCTGCTGTTTGTAAAGCTGCTCTCTATCCTTGTTTGAACTTCTTGTAATTTTGAGTAGAATTCCTGGGACAGAAATCAAATCTATGTGGTCTATAAGAGGGTCTGTTTTCCTGTCATCTCTGATGATTTCCTTGGGTGGCGCTTCTACAACGTGGGTGGTTGATTATTGGCATCTCTTTCGGAACATCGGGAAGATTTCCGTGCTGGGGAAGGAATTCTGAGGGGATCGCCGTAAGGCTCCGTATATTTCAGCCTTCGTTTGCGGGTGCTCTGTGTATTTTCCTCTAACGTCTGTGGTATCTACTGAAATCTCTTGCTGTATGGGGGATAAGGATGGTCTAAACTCTCTTCTCTGACCCGAGGGGTGAGAGGGTGTTCTTATGAAGTCATTTCTAGGAGTGGAACAGATGAACTCTTTGTCAACACGTGCTCTTCCTGCGACTACATCGCTATATCTTCTTTCTACAACTTCGTTGTTCTGTCTCTTTTGTTCTACCACTTCATCGCTACATCTTCTGGTTTCCACCGGAATAGGTTCTTTTATGGGGGCTTGATAGCTTTCCCAATAGTTTCTAGTCTGTGTTGACTGTGGTGGAGGAGCTGTCGGCGAATTGTATTCGAACTGAGTTAACGGCTGTGGTGGATCTGGAAGAGGGTTGTGTTCATATTGGGTTGTTTGTGCTGGAAGAGTTGGGGAATAATAACGGGAAGGTGACGGTTCTGGTGTGGGAGATCGGTCTTCTGCATCATCCTCTACTTCTGAACCAGTTTCTGAATCACTTTCAGGTGCATCTTCATCCTTTTTGGCTTCCTCACCTTCCTTGGAGCTTAACATCTTTTTTACCTCGTGAGGATTCCAAACTTCATCGTTTGTAAAGTCGAACCGTGTATCTGCAAACTTTTCTGCGGAAACTACCTTGGCGTTGTCCACATGGACAGGGAAAGTCTTACCTGAACTCAAACAAATTACCATCAATTTGTTTGGTCCTCTCAAACATCGGACAATATATGGCCCGTCAAACTTGGGACATAGTTTTGAACTATGATGAGGCTTCTTGACTGCTCTAACGAAAACGTAGTCTCCGATTTTGAATTCTCTTTGCTTTGCTTTCTTATGTTGTTGCTCCAACGTTTTAGTTGTTTCTTTCTCCAACCTTTCTCTCGCCAAATCTCTTATATTATCGATTCTCTCTATCAGCACATCCACCTCATCTGAAATGAATCTCATTTTCTCTGGCTTATTTACATAAGGAGAAACATAATCTGGCATTTCGTAAGGAACCCTTTTTATGTAGCCGTGCAAGAGGAAATGGGGGGAGGAACCGATAGATCGATTATAAGCGGAATTTATCGCGATTTGGGCGAAACTCAGATATTTATCCCAATCTTTGTGGTTGTCATTGACATAATGTCGTAGGGGAAAGACTCGATATCAGCATTGATTCTTTCCACAACTCCGTTCTGGGATGCTTTGTAAGGCAAAATCTCTACCTTTTTTATTCTCCAGGCCTTGCACAAGTCCTTAAATACCTGGCTTGTGAACTCTTGGGCGTTGTCGGACACAAGAAGTTGGGGAGCACTGTGTCTACATATGACTCTCTCTTGCAGTGCTCTGGCAAATTCTTTACTTGTCCTAGTTTTACAAGGCACTAGTTCGACGTAACGTGTCAAAACGTCACGGAAAACTAGTATGTACTTTGCTCCTGACTCGGTACAAGTGGGGAGTTTTCCAATACTATCAACATGAACTCGTGAAAAGGGTGTGTAGGGCAAAGGCCATCTGTTTATCTCTGCTGTTGGAGGTTTTCGACCTTTTACTCTAGCACATGATACACAATGGTTGCAATATTCTTTTACCAATTTTGCTAAGTGGGGAAAAGCGTACTTTTCCTTCACTCTCTTTTCTGTCCTTATAGGTCCTCCATGTCCGCTGCCCAGCGAGGCGTGGCATTGGTCTATCACCGTGTAGATCATACTGTCGGGGACCTGTATGACATAAGGATCGCTTTGTGTGGCGTAGTATAAAACACCTTTAATAAGAATGTGTGGATAGGTCTTTGGGTTTTCCTTAACCCATTTTACCATTTTTCCTAATCTTGGACATTTTTCTTGTTCTTTTATGAAGGTTTTCCTACTCAGGACAAAGTCTGTTCGAGGTAAATCACCTCTGTTTTCTAACACAGCTTTCATTACAAAAACGTTAGGTGCTGGGTGTCTACTCAAATAATCCGGCGGGATATTTGTTTTACCTTTTTTATAGACAATAGTGGGAGAGAAACTGTTTACGAACAAATTCCATCTTGCTAGCCGTCCAGTCTGCTGCTTATTGCGGAAGATGAAACAAAGAGGTTGATTATCAGTGATAATGGTGACCTTATAGCCGAAGACCGTGTTTTTGAACTTTTGCAAGCAAAACACTACGGCCAGGCATTCCTTCTCTATCGTATCGTAATTCTTCTCACTACCTCTGAGTACTCGGGAGACGAAAGAAAGGGGTTTCTCTTTCCCTTCGTCAGTAAGCTGGTACAACACCCCTCCAATTCCGTAGTCGCACGCGTCGGTATTCACGAAGAATTCCTTGCTATAATCCGGGAATGTGAGCTGTGGTTGTACTACCAACTTATCTTTCAAGGTGTCAAATGCCTTTTGGTGTTTTTTCGTCCATACAAAGGGGACATTCTTTTTTACTAAATCATACAGTGGTTGTGCAACGACTGCGAAATTGTCTATTAAAAAGCGAAAATACGAGAAGAAACCAAGAATGGACTGTGTCTCCTTGACATTCGTCGGAGGGATGAAACTTTTCATTGTTTCGACTTTCGCAGGATCAGGACTGATTCCATCTTTACCTATCTTAAACCCTAAGTACAAAACTGATGATTGTAGAAAGCTACATTTGGACAGTTTTACCCTTAAATTGTTTTCTCTAAAAGCGGTCAGTACTTTTCTCAAATTTTCGAAGTGTTCGGGTATGTTCTTTCCTAACACTAGTACGTCATCGAGATAGACTTGTGCTACGGGCCCTAAAAGTTGGTTTAAGGCAATTATCATGGCGCGCGCGTACACGCTAGGGGCGTTCTTATGGCCGAACATGAGGCGAGTGGGGCAAAAGAGGCCTTTTCTGGTCCTAAATGCCATTAATTTCTGTGTCTCTTCCTCTATTTCTAATGCATTGTATGCATCGAGGAGATCTACTGAGGTAAAAACGGCATTGCCCCCTAGGGAGGTAAATATCTCCTCAATGGATGGAAGAGGGAAGACGTCCTGAATGCTGTAAGAGTTGAGGTAGCGATAGTCAACGCATACCCGAGGCTTTGAGCTGTTCTTCTTTGCCACTACGAGTAATGGGGAAGAATGTGGGCTGTAACAAGCCTTGATATATCCCTTTTCCAAAGCTGCATCTGTAAAATCATCGATGTCTTGCAAGTACCTATGAGGTAATCTATATTGTTTACGAAAGATGACTTTAGGGGCATCAGGGAGTAGTTCAATTTTGAATTTCTGAAGTGGACAGACCGGGACAGCATCGTCATCAAGTGCCAGTACATCATGAAACTCCATCAAAAGGTTCAGTAGATCTTCCAAGTATTCTGGTTTCTCTAATACGCTGTTCTCAGCATCTTCTTTTGACATCTTCGCTTCGATAATTTCTCGGTATACTTTCCTTAGCTCTGTCTTAGAAAGACCTTTGGAGCATGTGGCTACATTGGCTGACACTACACGCTTGTGTCCATTTATGTCTGGGATTTCTTCAGCTGATTGGCTAATTAGTGGATAACTGTTACCTAGAATTATCCCTTTTTTCAAATGAAATTGTTGGTCACTCAAATTAATATAGCTGAGTACAATTCTGTTGTTCCTTACGGGACTGACTGTGTTTGCAATATACAGTGGTCCTTTGGAGAGAGCTGGGGTCATGATACACTTCCGCTCCAATTCAAAATCATCCTGAGTCTCAGGTCTAACCTTTATGTACCCATATGAGTTGCTTGGTAGTATAGTGTTTTCAATCACCCTCAAATCGATTACAATATCTTCATCGATCATTAAATGTTCTTTTTGATTAGGGTCAGGGTTCGTTGAAGCCTGTAAATTCTCTGATTGAATCGAACTTTCTTTTTTAGTAGAAGTGTGCTTATGTTTTGGCTTGGCTTCTCTGGGCGCAGGACTGTGAGGAGGAGGGGAGGCTAGGATTTCTTCCTCTTCTGGCTCCGTTCTCCTTATCTCTCGATTCAGCTGGGCTCGAGCGGTACCGTACGATGCAGAACTTCTTTTATTTCCCTGAGGCGCGGAGGGCCTGTTTTGCAGAACTTCTTTTATTTCCCTGAGGCGCGGAGGGCCTATTTGGGTGCGTTACTGACAAAGTTGCTTCTTCTTTCTGTGGGAAATAACCGTTCGCGACGCGGTTGGGTGTGGCTGACAGGCTTGTCCGCCTTTCCTGTGGAAAGTATTGGTTCGCAACTGGTTGTTCAGTTTGGTTTAAGTGTCTTAAAGTTCGATTAGAATCCCTAAAATGCTTAGAATACCTACAATTTTTTCCCCCTTTAGGCCCTAATGGCTTGGGTGGATTTTTCTTGGGCAGAGGGGAGTCTTTTACTTGTCTAAGGCTCCCATCTGAGCGTTCTCGGATTAAATAGATACCATACTTGGCAAAGACTGGTATGTCTATCTCTTTTCCCTCGTGGATAGACAATTTTGAAGAAAACATATTCAAAGTGATGGGTAAATTAGATAAAATGTTGTTCCCCAACAACATGGACCAACTGGGTTCCCCCTGTACCTCGCTTACTTGGAAAGTAGTGAGGTAATATTTTTCGTGCATGCGGAGGTACAGCTGCACCTCCCCTCTTAACTTAGTTGGGTTGTTATCGACCCCTTGCACCACCAGGTCGGTTTTCCGGAGCGGTACTTTGAAGTTACCTTCTTTTTCTAACTCTTTTAACCGCTTGGGTGTTACGAGGGATATACTACTCCCACAATCTAATAAGACGCATGCTCGAGCCTCCTTACTACCTATTGAGGGAGTAAGATGGACATTAGCATAGAAATGGTGTCCCAGTTTGTATGGTTTTTCAACACTTTCTTGAAAAAATGTTTGGGCAACTTTTTTATCTTTTTCTTCATTTAATACCCACTTATCATATCCTTTCTTATTTTTTCTTTTTACTGTTTTCCAGCCTTTGCCCCCATCCGAAAATTTTCTCTGTCTGTTCTTTCCTCGGAGAGGGAGAGGAAGGGCTCTCTATCTAAGGACTTATCTTCCTCTTCTTCTTCTTCACTTAACTCAGAGTCTCTTCGCTGGCCTTCGGCCACATAGACTCTAGTGTTCTTTTTCTCACCGGAGGGCTTGTATCCTTCTTTCTTCTTCGTGAAGATCCTGGGCCCTCGCCTGTCTGTAGTGAAACGCTCGGGTTTCTGGGCCTTCACGCCCTTCTCCATATCGACTTTGCTGTTGTATGGAATGAACATTTGGTTTTCTCCGGAAGAGGGTTTCCATGAAGGAGCATCTCTGCACCTGGGTTGCGAGCCCCTTTTATGATAAGCTTGGCATACCCGGCAATATGGCAATCCCCAGCGACAGGCTCTCGACGAGTGTCCGATAACCTCACATGAAAAACAGACGTGGTTTTCCTTCAATTCTTGTTCGGTCACTCCTCTAATTATTCCTCTGTTTTTTCGTGGAGTTTGCTCAGTTCTTGCCTCATCTGTCTTCCTCCGGAAAACATTAGTTGATCTCATCTCCATCTCTTCTCTTCTCTTATCCTCATATCTTGGTTTGTGGACAGACTCTTTATTTTTCTTTTAAGAGTTGTTGTACTCTGATTTCTGCCTATCTTCCCTTTCGTCTCGGGCCATGA
>JABUQX010067303.1:22500-27500 GCA_015478945.1 Trachelipus rathkii
TTCAAAATAGTGAAGCACTACTGCTTCTGGCTGCACTGCACTACTAAATTATAATAAAAATATTACCTGTTAAGATTTGAGAATAGGGTTAGAACAGCTAATTAGAAAATTACGCATACGTTTTGTTCGAAAAGCTAATAAACGCGGAAACCGGGAGCGCGCAAGAGCAACTTACACCTCCCAACCCGACAGCCAATGAGAGACTGAAGCTGAGCGAACGTACATACGCATGATATGATCGTTGATGACACATGGCTTACCCTTGTTTTAAACTGGAGGCAAAAACTAAAAATATCGACTATAGCTAGTTTGGAACAAAAAGTATTGCGATACCGATAAATCGATAACGATTTTATCGGACAACAGATAAACCCGATATTGTTACTGATAACTCTCCACACCTATATTATATATTAGTATATATATTATATAATATATAATATATATATATTATATATATATAATGATATATATATAATATCTATATATATATTATATACTAAATATATATATAATATATATAATATATATAATATATATATATATATATATAAGAAAACGTAGAGGAAAGGGAGGAGGAAATGGATGAAATACCCCTGAGAGTAAGACAAGAACATGAGGAAATTTAGGAAGATACGAGATAGAGGGAGTGAAAGAAGCAGTTAGATATTAAAAATGGGAAAAGTGCAGGATACCATGGACTGGAATAATGAACTATTCAAAAAAGGAGAGGGAATAATTAAAGATGGTTGAACCAAGATTGGAAAGAAAGAAAAATACCAACAGAATGGAGGAAAGCAGTAATCTGTCCGATACATAAGAAGGAGATAAAAGAATATGCCGAAATTATAGAGGAATAGTATGTTGGTGGGGCGAGTAAAATATATGAGAGGATCTTAGAAAAAAGATTCTGAGAATGGAAGGTTCGAGGACAAGAATTGGAAAATGGGCAGCACGGTGTTCACCACCAGAAAAAGTACTATGGACCTAATATTTTACATGAAAATGCTGACTGAGAAAATAATAGAGTTGGAATTGAGAAGGCGATGCGCATTCATAGACTTGGAAAAGGCATTCGATAGAATAAAAAGGGTAGAGAGGGACTGTGGAGAGTGTTAGAAGAAGTATGCCATACCAGAAAGTCTGATAGCAACCATTAAGAGTATGTATGAAAATCCAATAAATACGGTTAGAGGAACAGGAAGAAAGAAATGGTTTGAAGTGAAAACGGGGGTTAGACAGAGAAGTGTACTGTCACCATTGCTCTTTGCACTTTACCTGGACAGCTGCCTTAAAAGGATATTGCAAAGGCGAAATAGGGAGCACACTTTGGTTTATGCGGATGATGCGGCAGTGATCACATCAGGAGCTCAAGACCTGCAAGAAGCTGTGATTGGTGGAACGAGGTACTGAAGTCAATGGGCATGAGAATAAACCGAGAGAAAACGGAAATAATGGTGATTGCAAGAGAGAGGGAAGAGATAGTAGTGAACATAGAAGATGTAAGGCTTAAGCAAGTGAATAGATTTTAGTATTTGGGCGTGATATTTGATGATCAAGGAAGACAAGATGACGAGTTGAAAGAGAGAATTGGGAGACTTTCACAGAATGTGGGAATGTTATACCTTTGCTCAAAGCGAGAAAGGGATACGCGAAAACAGTTAAAAATGATTAATATATAAATAAAATTAAAAAACCGATATTGTTGTATGGTTCTGAATGCTGGGCAATGAATACGATGCAAAAAGCAGAATAGAAGCTGCCAGAAATGAGGGTACTTAGACTCATTAGAGAGTGTCGTTGAGAGACAGAATGAGGAGCGAGCTGGTGAGGAGAGAAATGGGAGTGGAACCTGTTTGGAATGCGTGGAGAGATAACCATTAAGATGGTTTGGACATGTGAAAGAATGAGAAAAGGGAAGAGATTGAGAGAGATGATGGATTGGAGACCAGAAGGTAGGAGACCACAGGAAGACCGAGGAGAGGATGGGATGGATTCCGGTGGCAGAGGGCGTACAACGTAGAGCAGACGGTAGATTAAGTAGAGGAGGAAAGACATTTGAAGATAGAAATCTTTGGAGAAGATTCTGGAGGAGAAGAAGCACCTGACAGGCATACCTTAACAGGATGGATGGTACAAATATATACTATATATATATACTATGTATATATATATATATATATACTATATATATTATATTATATATATATATAGAATATATAATATATATGTATATATATATATATATAATATATATATATATATATATTTACTAATATATATATTATATATATATATATATAATATATATATATATATTATATATATATGTATATATATATACTATAATATACTATATTATATATATATATATAATATATCATATATATTATATATATATACTATATACTATATATATTATATATATATATGATATAAGATTATATATAATATATATATTATATATATTATATATTATTATATATATATTATAATATATATATATATTATATATATATATATATAAATATATTAATATATATATATGTATATAAAGTATCATATAAATATATATAAATAAATATATACTACTATAACAGGTATATATTATAATATAAATATATTATTATATATATATATATTATATAGATATATAATAATATACTAATTAATATATATATATATATATATATATATATATATTAGATATATATAATATATATAGTATTATATTTATCATATATATATATATATATAAGACACTAGCCAGGGAGGGGTTGAGAGGGTGTGAATCCCCGAAATTATTTAAACGACTGAAATATTTTGATGGAATATAGTAAAAATATACAATACAAAATAACAAAACAAAGCAAATTAAGTGCATATATATATATATTATTATATATAATTATATATATATATATATATATATATATATAATATATATATATATTATTATATATATATATTATATAATATATAGTATATATATATATATATACTATATTATATATATATACTATATAGAAATGAAGAAAACTTTGTTCCCTGAAGGTTTTGTGGCTGCTGAAAGCACAAAAGGAGAATCTCTAACTGAGGAAATACCACGAAGGTTGAAATGAATAATGACATTCTGGTTGAACAATGCAATGACGATGCAGCAGCAACGAACAAAAGTTTTAGAGTTGTTCGATCTGCCGAAAATATCCAGCGGCATTGTATGTTCATTGCTGCTCGCGTTCGTGTGGAGTACAATACATTAGAAACTTTGGTTGCACAGTGAAAACAACGGGACACTGCTTAAGGTCACAAAAGGTGGACAATTATTTTAATAAGAAAAATTAGAAAGATATTTCCAGATCCAAAATGGACAAAACTAACACGAAGTGGGAAACAAGGTGGGTGGAAACTTAAGATGGATTGTTTCTATTTGGAGAAATATGTATATTAATTGCTGACTATTTATATGAGCTTAAAATAAATCAAGATATATTTACACCTTCTTCAAAATCTTCAAATCTTTTGAAATTTGTAATCACGAGTGAATAGGTTATAAGTTTATTATTGATTTCAATTCTGTATTCATTCTAGTTACTCTTTCATATATTAATCACATTTGAAGTCTTTATCAATTAGTGGTAGCAACTACTCTTAATCGTAATGAAAAATTGATGTTTATTTTGAATAAATTTCTTCCAAACATCGATGAAAATTTTCAAACAATTAAAAATGGAAAAAACAAAAATTCTCCCCTCCTTAACCAAAACCTCCTTACCCACATGACAGTGTACAGTCACACAACATGAAAAGAAACCAAACCAATTAGCAATTCCATTTCTTGATTCATTTTTCAACAAACAGAAGAGAGCAAATTCGGTCATTCATAATCCATACTTAAAATCTTAGTAATCCAACAAAGTCACCAACATTCTACATCTATTAAATCTTTACCCAATTTTGCTTAATAAATGCTGTTCTGATACAGTCAAATTTTGATTGTTAAGAATTGTAGCACTTATCTCACTCTCACCCCGTTTGGTTTTTTTTCTCTTATACGCGATAAAAAATATTTTCATACTTTATAAATAAAAAAAATCAAAGATACGTTTCTCAATTTTTTATAGCGGAGTAAAGAATAACAGACATGCGCCTTTATGAGTGTTCATCATATATATATATATATATAGTTAATAAATATATATATATATTATATATATATATATATATATATATTATATATATATATACTATATATATATATTATATTATTATATTATATATAATATATATATATATATGCGTGTTTGTGTGTGTGTGTGTGTTGTGTGTGGGTGTGTGTGTGTGTGTGTGTGTGTGTGTGTGTGTGTGTGTGTGCAAGGCATATAAAGATTTAAGTACTGGAAGGTAAAGAAACGTTTCCTCGTCGGGATTCAAATTGCCGCTTTTACTTGCGAGAATCGAAATATCCATCGTTATAACCACTACACCATCCCAGTGACTTAAAAAAGTCACCTTCAAGTCTAGGTTTTGGGATGCAAAGTATCGCAAAAAACTTTCTTCTCGGCCAGCACTGCTTATTAAATTACTAAAACAAAATTAAAAAGAGACAAATATTCAACTATAACTAATTTAATAATTTCCGTCTGAAGGGTGGAGTATGTACCTATGTAAACATTAATACTCCTGTAACACGTCCCGAAAATCTCGAATTTCCTAATGTTGATGTTCTATGGCTTAAAATCTTTCTTCCTTCTACTACAATAATCTTGTGCTTCCGCTTCTGTTCTACTACCAGAACAGATTTTCACACCTTTTTTGAATGTCTTCCTACTTTTCACAAGACTGTTATATCGTCTCATCCAATCACTAAGGTCCTCTATTTAGGGGATTTCAATGTACGCAATACCAAATGGTTGGGGTCCTTTTATTCTGATTCAGGAGGGGTGGTGGTCGAATCATTCAGTATTCTCAAAGATCTAGGGCAACAAATTAAAGAGCCT